>JBBYHM010082290.1:0-43790 GCA_038381775.1 Adansonia rubrostipa | reverse complement strand
GAATGGAGATTATTATGATAATCCAAGTTTATCCCATTTGATAGACAAACTTTGATTCTATGGAAAATGGGGAAAAGAAAAGCTTTTCTTGCAAAATCAAAGCATCAAAATCGTGTATCCCAATGAGAAGAATAGGCTTATAGTGCCCAATCACCAAAAGAATGGAGATTCTTAGGAGAATCTAGATTTGTCCCATTTGAGGGACAAACCTTGATTCTAAGGAAAGTGGTGAAAAAAAGTGTTTCTTGTAAAACCAAAGCATTAAAATCGTGCGTCCCTGGTAGGAGAATGTGTTCATAGTGGCCAATCATGAAAAGATTGGAGTTTATTACTAGAATCTAAGTTTGTCCCATTTGAGGGATAAACTTTGAATCTAAGGAAAATGGCAAAAAAAGCATTTCTTGGAAAACCAAACATTAAAACTGTGTATCTTAATAAGGAGAATGTGTTTATAATGCCCAATCCTCAAAAGAATGGATATTATTATAAGAATCCAAGTTTGTCTCATTTGGCAATTGAACTTTAATTCTAAGGAAAATGATGGAGCAAAAAGCTTCTCATGCCAAATTAAAGCATCAAAATCATGTATACCTATAAGGAAAAATGTGTTTATAGTGCCCAACCACCAAATGAATAAAGATTATTATGACAATCCATGTTTGTCCCACTTCACGGAAGAACTTTGATTCTAAGGAAATTGGTGTAAAGAAATGCTTTCCTTGCAAATCAAACTATCACAACTGTGTATGCCAATGAGGAGAATGTGTTTATAGTGCTGAATCACAAAAAGTATGGAGATTATTATAACAATCCAAGTTTGTTCCACTTGACGAACGAACTTTGAATCTGATGAAAATATGGAAGGAAAAGCCTTTCCTGGAAAACCAACACATCAAAACCGTGTATCCCAATGAGGAGAATGTGTTTATAGTGCCCAATAACCAAAAAAATGGAGAATTTTACGAGAATCGAAGTTTTTTCCATTTCACAGATGAACTTTGATTCTAAGGAAAATGGCAAAAAGAAAAGCATTTCTTGGAAACTAAAGCATCAAATCCGTGTATCCTAGGAAGAAGAATGCATTTGGAGTGCCCAATCACCAAATAAATGGAGACTATAATGATAATCTAAGTTTGTCCCATTTGAGGGATAAACTTTGATTCTAAGGACAACAGTGAAAAAAAAGCTTTTCTTCCCAAAAAAACATCAAAGCCATGCAACCTAATAAGGAGAACATGTTTATAGTACTCAATTTCCAAAAGAATGGAGATTATTACAAGAATCCATGTTTGTCCTATGACAGATGAACTTTGATTCTAAAGAAAATAGTGGAATGCAAAGCTTCTCTTGCCAAGTCAAAACATCAAAACCATGTACACCAATGAAGAGAATGTGTTTATCGTGCTCAATCACCAAAAGAATTGAGATTATTACAAGAATCCAAGTTTATCCCATATGAGGGATGAACTTTGATTCTAGGGAAAATGCTGGAAAGAAATGTGTTTCTTGCAAAACCAAAGCATCAAAACTATGTGTCCTAACTAGGAGAATGTGTTTATAGTCCCAATCCCCAAAAGATTGGAAATTTTTACAAGAATCTAGGTTGTAACATTTGAGGGATGACCTTTGAATCTAAAGGAAATGGTGGAAAAAAAAACTTTTCTTGGAAAACCAAAGCATCAAAACCATGTATCCCAATGAGAAGAATGTGTTTATAGCGCCTAATCCCTAAAAGAATGGATATTATTACAAGAATCCAAGTTTGCCCTATTTGATAGCTAAACTTTGATTCTAAGGAAAATGGTGAAATGAAACTTCTTTTGCCTAATCAAAGCATAAAAATCGTGTATCCCTATAAGGAAAAAGTGTTTATAGTGCCCAATCACCAAATAAATGGAAACTATTACAATAATCCAAGTTTGTCCCGTTTGAGGGACAAACTTTGATTCTAAGGAAAAAGAAAAATGTTTCTTGCAAAACCAAAGCATCAAAACTATGTCCAAGCTAGGAGAATGTGTTTATGGTGCCCAATCCCCAAAGAAGTGAAGATTGTTATGAAAATCTAAGTTTGTCCCATTTGAGAGATAAACTTTCATTCTAAAGAAATTGGTGGAATGAAAAGCTTATCTTCTTAAAAACATCAAAACCATGTACCCCTATAAGGAAGACATGTTTATAGTGCCCAATCACCAAATGAATGGAGATTATTATTATAATCCATGTCTATCCCATTTGATATATGAACTTTGAGTCTATGGAAAATGGGAAAGAAAAGCTTTTCTTGCAAAATCAAAGCATCAAAATCATATGTCCCAATGAGGAGAATGGGTTTATAGTGCCTAATCACTAAAAGAATAGAGATTCTTAGGAGAACCAAGGTTTATCCCATTTGAGCAATAAACTTTGATTCTAAGGAAAATGGTCGAAAAAGTGTTTCTTGCAAAACCAAAGCATTAAAATCATGTGTCCCTGGTAGGAGAATGTGTTTATAATGCCCAATCACCAAAAGATTGGAGATTATTACGAGAATCCAAGTTTGTCCCATTAGATGGATGAACTTTGAATCTAAGGAAAATGGTGGAAAGAAAAGCTTTTCTTGGAAAACTAAAGCATCAAAATTGTGTATCCCTATAAGGAGAATGTGTTTATGGTGTTCAATCCCTAATAAAGTGGATATTATTATGAGATCCAAGTTTGTCTCATTTGACAGCCAAACTTTAATTCTAAGGAAAATGGTGGAATGAAAAGCTTTTCATGCCAAATTAAAGCATCAAAATCATGTATCCCTATAACGAAAATGTGTTTATAGAGCCCAATCACCAAATGAATAAAGATTATTATGATAATCCATGTTTGTGGCACTTCACAAATGAACTTTGATTCTAAGCAAATTAGTGGAAAGAAAAGCTTTCCCTACAAAAGTAAAGTATCAAAATTATATATCCCGATGAGAAAAATGTGTTTGTAGTGCCCAATTACAAAAAGAATGGAGATTATTATTAGATTTCAAGTTTGTATTACTTGATGTACAAACTTTGAATCCAATGAAAATGGTGAAAAGAAAAGCTTTGCTTGGAAAACTAAAGCATCAAAACCATGTATCCCAATGAGGAGAATGTGTTTATAGTGCCCAGTAACCAAAAGAATGGAGAATGTTATGAGAATCAAAGTTTTTCCCATTTGACAGGTGAACTTTGATTCTAGGGAAAATGGCAAAAAGAGAAGTATTTCTTGGAAAACAAAGCATCAAAACTACGTATCCCAATAAGGGGAATGTGTTGATAGTGCCCAATCACCAAATAAATGGAGACTATAATAAGAATCCACGTTTATCCCTTTTCCAACAAAAAAAATCAAGGCCATGCAACCTAATGAGGAGAACATGTTTATAGTGCCTAATCTTGAAAAGAATTGAGCTTTTTACAAGAATACATGTTTGTCCCATGATGGATGAACTTTGATCCTAAATAAAATGGTGGAATTTAAAGCTTCTCTCTCAAAGTCAAAGCATCAAAACCATGTATACCAATGAGAAGAATGTGTTTATTGTGCACAATCACCAAAAGAATTGAGATTATTGTGAGAATCCAATTTTTCCCATGTAAAGGATGAACTTTGATTCTAAGGAAAATTCTAGATAGAAATGAGTTTCTTGCAAAACTAAAGCATCAAAACCGTGTGTCCTAGCTAGGAGAATGTATTTATAATGCCTAATCCCAAAAGAGTGGAGATTGTTATGAGAATCCAAGTTCATCCCATTTGAGGGCCAAACATTGATTCTAAAGAAAATGGTGGAATGAAAAGCTTCTCTTGCCAAATCAAAGCATCAAAACTGTGTATCCCAATGAGGTAAATGTGTTTATGGTACCCAATCACCAAATGAATAGAGATTATTATGATAATCCTTATTTGTCTCATTTGACAAATTAACTTTGATACTATGGAAAATAGAGGAATGAAAAGCTTTTCTTGCAACACCAGAGCATCAAAATCGTGTATCCCATTGAGGAGATTAGGCTTATAGTGCTCAATGTCCAAAAGAACGAAGATTGTTACCAAAATCTGTGTTTATCCTATTCGACAGATGAACTTTGATTCTAAGAAAAATGGTGGAAAAAAAAGCTTTTCTTACAAAATTAAAGCATCAGAACCATGCATCCTAATGAGGAGAATGTGTTTGCAGTGCTCAATCACCAAAAGATTAGAGATTATTACGAGAATCCAAGTTTGTCCCATTTGAGGGATGAACTTTGATTCCAAGGAAAATGGTGAAAAAAAAAGCTTTGCCTGCAAAACCAAAGTATCAAAGCCATGAAACGTAATGAGAAGAACGTGTTTATAATGCTCAATCTCTAAAAGAATAGAGATTACTACAAGAATCCAAGTTTGTCCCATTTGATGGAACTTTGATTCTAAAAAATATGGTGTAACGAAAAACACCTCTTGCCAAATCAAAGTATCAAAACCTTGTAGTCCAATGAGAAGAAAGTGTTTATAATGCCCATTCACCAAAAGAATGGAGATTATTACAAAGTTTGTCCCATTTGACAGCCAGACTTTGATTTTAAGGAATATGGTGGAATAAAAAGTTTTTCTTGCCAAATCAAAGCATCAAAATCATGTATCCAAACGAAGAGAATGTATTTATAGTGCCCATTCACCAAAATAATAGAGATTATTATAAGAATCCAAGTTTATCCCATTTGACGAATGAACTTTCAATCTAAGGAAAATGGTGGAAAGAAAAGCTTTTCTTGGAAAACTAAAGCATTAAAACCATATATCCTAATGAGGAGAATGTGTTTATAGTGCCCAATCCCTAGAGAATGGATATTATTATAAGAATGCAAATTTATCCCATTTGATGGTCAAACTTTGATTCTAAGGAAAATAGTGGAATGAAAAACTTCTCTTGCCAAATCAAAGCATTAAAATCATGTATCCAAATGAGGAGAATGTCTTTATAGTCTCCAATCACCAAATAAATGGAGATATTATAATAATCCAAGTTTGTCTCATTTGAGGGGTGAACTTTGATTCTAAGGAAAATGGTGAAAAAAAGCTTTTCTTGCAAAACTAAAACATCAAAGCCATGCAACCTATTGAGGAAAACATGTTTCTAGTGCCCAATCCCTAAAAAAATGAAGATTTTTACAAGAATTCAAGTTTGTCCCATGACGGATGAACTTTCATTCCAAAGAAAATGGTGGAATGCAAAGCTTGTCTTGCCATGTCAAAGCATCAAAACCATGTGTACAAATGAGGAAAATGTGTTTATAGTGCCCAATCACCAAAAGAATTGAGAGTATTATGGGAATCCAAGTTTGTCCTATATGAGGGTGAACTTTAATTCTAAGAAAAATGGTGGAAAGAAAAATGTTTCTTTCAAATCTAAAACATTCAAACCGTGTGTCCTAGCTAGAAGAATATGTTTATAGATGCCCAATCCCCAAAACAGTGGAGATTGTTATAAGAATCCAGGTTTGTTGCATTTGAGTGATGAACTTTGATTCTAATAAAAATAATGGAATGAAAAGCTTCTCTTGCCAAATAAAAGCATCAAAACCATGTATACCAATAAGGAAAATGTGTTCATTATGCCTAATCACTAAAAGAATTGAGATTATTGCTAGAATCCAAGTTTGTATGAAGGACAAATTTTGATTCTAAGGAAAATGCATGAAAGAAACGCTTGTTTCTTGCAAAACTAATGCATCAAAACCATGTATCCTAGCTAGGAGAAAGTGTTTATAGTGCCCAATCCCTAAAAGAGTGGAGATTGTTGTGAGAATCTTGGTTTGTCCTATTTAAGGGATAAACTTTGATTCTAAAGAAAATGGTGGAATGAAGAGCTCCTCTTACTAAATCAAAGCACCAAAACCATGTATCCCTTTGAGTAAAATGTGTTTATAATACCCCATCACCAAATGAATGGAGATTATTACGATAATCCATGTTTGTCACATTTGGCAGGTGAACTTTGATTCTATAGAAAATAGTGGAATGAAAAGTTTTTCTTTGAAAACCAAAGCATCAAAACCATGTATCTCAATGAGAAGAATGTATTTACAATGCCTAGTGGCCAAAAGACCATATATTATTTCGAGAATCCAAGTTTGTCCCATTTGACAGTTGAACCTTAGTTCTATGGGAAATGGTGGAATGAAAAGCTTCTCATGCCAAATTAAAGCATCAAAATCTTGTATCCCTATAAGGAAAATGTGTTTATGGTGCCCAATCACCAAATAAATGGAGATTAATATGATAATCTATGTTTGTCCCACTTAACAAACAAACTTTAAATCTAAGAAAAATGGTGGAAAGAAAAGCTTTTCCTAGAAAACCAAAGCATCAAAACTATGTATCCCAATGAGGAGAGTGTGCTTATAGTGCCCAATCACCAAATGAATGGAGACTATTTCGATAATCCAAGTTTATCCCTTTACGGGATAAACTTTGATTCTAAGAAAAAAGGGGGAAAAAAGCTTTACCTGCAAAATCAAAGCATGAAAACCACGTAACGTAATAAGTAGAACTTGTTTATAGCACCCAATCCCCAAAAAAATGGAGATTATTATGAGAATCCAAGTTTGTCCCATTTGATGGATGAACTTTGATTCTAAGGAAAATGGTGGAACGAAAGTATCTCTTAACAAATCAAACTATCAAAACGGTGTATCCCAATTAGCAGAATGTGTTTATAGTGCCCAATCCCTAAAAGAATGGATATTATTACGAGAATCCATGTTTGTCTCATTGGACAATCAAACTTTAATTCTAAGAGAAATGGTGGAATGAAAAGCTTTCATGCCAAATTAAAGCATCAAAATCCTGTATCCTTATAAGGAAAATATGGTTGTAGAGCCCAGTCACCAAATGAATGGAGATTATTATGAGAATCTAAGTTTGTCCCATATGAAGGATGAACTATGATTCTAAGGAAAATCATGGAAAGAAAAATGTTTCTTGCAATCACTAAAGCATCAAAATCGTGTGTCCTAGCTAGGAGAATGTTGTTATAGTGCCCATCACTAAAAGATAGGATATTATTACGAGAATCAAGGTTTGTACCATTTAAGGGATGAACTTTGAATCTAAGGAAATTGGTGGAAAGAAGAGCTTTTCTTGGAAAACCAAAGCATCAAAACCATGTATCCTAATGTAAAGAATGTGTTTATAGTGCCTAATCCCTAAAAAAATGGATACTATTATGAGAATCCTAGTTTGTCCTATTTGATAGCTAAACTTTAATCTAAAGAAAATAGTGGAATGAAAAACATCTCTTGTCAAATCAAAGCATCAAAATCATATATCCCAATGAGGAAAATGTGTTTATAGTGCCCAATCACCAAATAATTGAAGACTATTATGATAATCCAAGTTTATCCCATTAGAGCGATGAACTTTGATTCTAAGGAAAATGGTGAAAAAAAGCTTTTCTTGCAAAACCAAAGCATCAAAGCCATGCAACTTAATGAGGAGAACGTAGTTATAGTGTCCAATCTCCTAAAGAATAGAGGTTATTACAGGAATCCATGTTTGTCTTATGATAGATGAACTTTGATTTGAAGGAAAATAGTGAAAGAAAAGCTTTTCTTGCAAAACCAAAGCATCAAAACTGTGTATTCCAATGGGATAAATGAGTTTATAGTGCCCATTTTGCAAGATAATGGAGATTATTAAGAGAATCTAGATTTATCCCATTTGATGGATGAATTTTGATTCTAAGGAAAATGGTGGAAAAAAAAAGCATTTATTGCAAAACCAAAACATCAAAATCGTGTCCTAGGTAGGAGAATGCATTTATAGTGCCCAATCCCCAAAAGAATAGAGATTGTTATAAGAATCCAAGTTTATCCTATTTAAGGGACAAACTTTAATTCTAAAGAAAATGGTGGAATGAAAAGCTTCTCTTGCCAAATCAAAGCATCAAAACCATGTATCCCTATGAGAAGAAAATTTATAATGCCCATTACCAAAACAATAGATATTATTACTAGAATCCAAGTTTGTCCCATTTGACAGCCAAACTTTGATTCTAAGGAAAATGGTGGAGTGAAAAACTTTTCTTACAAAATTAAAGCATCAAAACCGTGTATCCAAATAAGAAGAATGTGTTTATAGTGCGCAATCACCAAAATAATGGACATTATTATGAGAATCAAAGTTTATCCTATTTGATGAATGAACTCTTATTCTAAGGAAAATGGTGGAAAAAAAAGCTTTTATTTGAAAACTAGAGCATTAAAACCATGTATCCTAATAAAGAGAATGTGTTTATAGTGCCCAATCACCAAAAAAATGGATATTATTTCGAGAATCCAAGTTTGTCCCATTTGATAGCTGAACTGTAATTCTAAGGAAAAAGGTGGGATGAAAAGCTTCACATGCCAAATTAAAGCATGGAAATTGTGTATCGCTACAAGGGAAATGTGTTTATGCTGCCCAATCACCAAATGAATGGAGATTATTATGATAATCCATGTTTGTCCCACTTGACAGATGAACTTTGAATCTAAGAACAATGGTGGAAAGAAAAGCTTTTCTTGGAAAACTAAAGCATCAAAACTTTGTATTCTAATGAAGCGAATGAGCTTATAGTGCCCAATCACCTAAAAATTTTAGAGATTATTATGAGAATCCAAGTTTGTCCCATTTAAAGGAAGAACTTTGATTCTAAGGAAACTGGTGGAAACAAAAGCATTTCTTGCAAAACCAAAGAATTAAAACCGTGTGTCCTAGCTAGAAAAATGTTTTTATAGTGCCCAATCCCCAAAAGAATGGATATTCTTACGAGAATCCAAGTTTATCTCATATCACAATGGAACTTTAATTCCAAGGAAAATGGTGGAATGAAAAGCCTCTTGTGCCAAATTAAAGCATCAAAATCGAGTATCCCTATAAAGAAAATATGTTTATAGTGCCCAATCACCAAATGAATGGAGATTATTATGATAATCCATGTTTGTCCCACTTGACGGACAAACTTTGATTCTAAGGAAAATGGTGAAAAGAAAAGCTTTTCCTGTAAAAGCAAAGTATCAAAATTGTGTATCCCAATGAGGAGAATGTATTTATAGCACCCAATCACAAAAGGATTGGAGATTATTACGAGAATCCAGATTTGTCCCTTTTGAGGGATGAACTTTGAATCTAAGGAAAATGGTGGAAAAAAAAAGGACTTTTCTTAGAAAACCAACGCATCAAAACTATGTATCCCAATGAGGAGAATGTGTTTATAGGTCCCAATCACAAAAAGATCAGAGATAATTATGAGAATTCAGGTTTGCCCCCTTGGAAGGATGAACTTTGAATCTAAGGAAAATGGTGGAAAAAAAAGGCTTTTCTTGGAAAACCAAAGCATCAAAACCCTATATCCCAATGAGGAGAATGTGTTTATAGTGCCTAATCACAAAAAGAATAGAAATAATTTCGAGAATCCAAGTTTCTCCTATTTGACAGATGAATTTTGATTTCAAGGAAAATGGTGGAACGAAAAGCATCTCTTGCCAAGTCAAAGCATCAAAACCATACACCAATGAGGAGAATGTGTTTATAGTGCCCAATCACCAAATGAATGGAGATTATTACGATAATCCATGTTTGTCCCACTTGACGGATGAACTTTAATTCTAAGAAAAATGGTGAAAAAAAAGCTTTTCTTGCAAAACCAAAGCATCAAAGCCATGCAACCTAATGAGGAGAACATGTTTGTAGTGCCCAACCCCCAAAAGAATAGAGATTATTATGAGAAGCGAAGTTTGTCTTATTTGACAAATGAACTTTGATTTTAAGGTTAGTGGTGGAACGAAAAGCATCTCCTACCAAACCAAAGCATCAAAATGGTGCATCCCTATTTGGAGAAAGTGTTTATAGTGCCCAACAACAAAAAGAATGGAGATTATTACCAGAATCTAAGTTTGCCTCATTTAACAAGTGAACTTTTATTCTAAGGAAAATGGTTAAAGGAAAAGCTTTTCTTGCAACACCAAAGCATCAAAACCATGTATCCCAATGAGGAGAATGTGTTTATAGTGCCCAATCACCAATAGATTAGAGATTATTATGAGAATCCAAGTTTGTCCTATTTATGGGACGAACTCTGATTCTAAGGAAAGTATAGGAAAGAAAAGCATTTCTTGCAAAACCAAAGCATTAACAAAGTGTGTCCTAGCTAGAAGAATGTGTTTATAGTGCCTAATCACCAAAAGATCAGAGATTATCATGAGAATCCAAGTTTATCCCATTTGAGGGATGAACTTTGAATCTAAGGAAAATGGTGGAAAGAAAAGCTTCTCTTGGAAAACCAAACATCAAAACCTTGTATCCCAATGAGGAAAAGTGTTTATATCACCCAATCCCTAAAAAAATGGATATTATTATGAGAATCCAAGTTTGTCCCATTTGATAGTCAAACTTTAATTCTAAGGAAAATGATGGATTGAAAAGCTTCTCGTGCCAAAATAAAGCATCAAAATCATGTATCCCTATAAGAAAAATTCATTTATAGTGCCCAATTAGCAAATGAATGGAGATTATTTTGATAATCCATGTTTGTCCCACTTGACAAATGAACATTAATTCGAAGGAAATTGGTCAAAAGAAAAGCTTTTCTTGTAAAAGCAAAGTATAAAAATTATGTATTCCAATGAGAAGAATGTGTTTATAGTGCCCCATCACAAAAAGAATAAAGATTATTATGAGAATTCAACTTTGTTCCACATGACGGATGAACTTTGAATCTAAGGAAAATGGTGGAAAGAAAAGCTTTTCATAGAAAACTAAACCATCAAAACTGTGTATCCTAATGAAGAGAATGGGTTTGTAGTGCCAATAACCAAAAGAATGGAGATTATTACAAGAGCCAAAGTTTTCCCCATTTGACACACGAACTTTTATTCAAAGGAAAATAATGGAAAAAAAAGCTTTTCTTGGAAAACCAAAGCACCAAAATCATGTATCCCAATAAGGTGAATCTGTTTATAGCGCCCAATCCATAAAAGAGTGAAGATTATTATGAAAATCAAAGTTTTTCCCATTTGATAGATGAACTTTGATTCTAAGAAAAATGGTGGAATAAAAAGCATTTCTTACAAAATCAAAGCATCAAAATGGGGTATCCCTATAAGGAGAATGTGTTTATAGTGTCCAATAACAAAAAAAATGAAGATTACTACTAGAATCCATGTTCGCCACATTTGATAAGTAAGCTTTGATTCTAAGGTAAATATTGGAAAGAAAAGCTTTTCTTGCATCACCAAAGCTTCAAAATTGTGTATCCCAATAAGGAGAATATGTTTATAGTGCCTAATCACCAAAAGATTAGAGATTATTATTAGAATCCAAGTTTATCCCATTTGAGGGATGAACTTTAAATCTAAGGAAAATGGTGGAAAAAAAGCTTTTCTTGGAAAATCAAAGCATCGAAACTGTTTATCCCAATGAGGAGAATGTGTTTATAGCGCCCAATTCCTAAAAGAATGGATATTACTACAAGAATCCAAGTTTATCTCATTTGACAGTCTAACTTTAATTCTAAGGAAAATGATGGAATGAAAAGCTTGTCATGCCATATTAAAGCATCAAGATTGTGTATCCCTATAAAGAAAATGTGTTTATAGTGCCTAATCACCAAATGAATGGAGATTATTATGATAATCCATCTTTGTCCCACTTGACGGACGAGCATTGATTCTAAGGAAAATAATGGAAAGAAAAGCTTTTCTTGCAAAAGCAAAGTATCAAAACCGTGTATCCCAACGAGGAGAATGTGTTTATAGTGCCCAATCATAATAAGACTAGAGATTATTATGAGAATCCAAGTTTCTTCCACATAAAGGATGAACTCTGAATCTAAGGAAAATGGTGGAAAAAAAAGCTTTTCTTGTAAAACTAAAGCATAAAACCATGTATCTTAATGAGGAAAATGGGTTTATAGTGCCTAATAACCAAAAGAATGGAGATTGTTATGAGAATCAAAGTTTTTCCCATTTGATAGATGAACTTTGATTCTCTGGAAAATGGTGGAAAGAAAACCTTTTCTTGGAAAACCAATGCACTAAATCCATGTATCCTAACGAGAAGAGTGTGTTTATAGCACCCAATCCTCAAAAGAGTGGAGATTATTACGAGAGTCAAAGTTTTTCACATTTGACAAACAAACTTTGATTCTAAGGAAAATGGTGGAACAAAAAGCATCTCTTGCCAAATCAAAGTGTTGAAATGGTGTGTCCCTATAAGAAGAATGTGTTTATTGTGTCCAATCACCAAAAGAATGGAGATTGTTACTAGAATCCATGTTTGCCCTATTTGACAAGTGAACTTTAATTCTAAGAAAAGTGGTTGAATAAAAGCTTTTCTTGCAACACAAAAGCATCAAAACTATGTGTCCCAGTGAGGGGATGTGTTTATAGTGCCCAATCACAAAAAGATTGGAGACTATTATGAGAATCCAAGTTTGTCCCATCTAAAGGATGACCTTTGATTCTAAGAAAAGTGGTGGAAAGAAAAGTATTTCCTGCACAAGCAAAGCATTAAAACCATGTGTCCCATCTAGAAGAATATATTTATAATGCCCAATCACCAAAAGATTAAAGATTATTATGGGGATCTAGATTTGTCCCATTTGAGGGATGAACTTTGAATCTAAGGATAAAAGTGGAAAGAAATTGCTTTCTTGGAAAACCAAAGTGTCAAAGCTGTGTATCCCAATGAGGAGAATGTGTTTATAGTGCCCAATCCCCAAAAGAATGGATATTATTATGAGAGTCCAAGTTTATCCCATGTAATGGATAAACTTTGATTCTATGGAAAATTATGGTATGACAAACATCTCTTGCAAAATCAAAGCATCAAAATGGTGGATCATAATGAGGAGAATGTGTTTTTAGTGTCTAATAACCAAAAGAATGAATATTATTACAAATATCCATGTTTGCCCCATATGACAAGCAAACTTTGACTCTAAGGAAAATAATGGAATGAAAAGCATTTCTTGCAACACCAAAGCGTCAAAACCATGTATCTTAATCAAGAGAATGTGTTCATAGTGCCCAATCACCAAATGATTAGAGATTATTATGAGATCTATATTTATCCCATTTGAGGGATGAACTTTGATTCCATAAAAAGTAGTGGAAATGAAAGCATTTCTTATAAAACCAAGGCATTAAAACCGTGTGTCCTAGCTAGAAAAATGTGTTTATAATGCCTAATCACCAAATGATTAGAGATTTTTACGAGAATCCAGGTTTGTCCCAATTAAAGGATATACTTTGAATCCAAGGAAAATAGGGGAAAGAAAACCTTTTCTTGAAAAACCAAAGCATCAAAATCGTGTATCCCAATAGGGAAATGTGTTTATAGTGCCCAATCCCTAAAAAGAATGGATATTATTATGAGAATCCAAGTTTGTCCTATTTGGAAATCGAACTTTGGTTCTAAGGAAAGTGGTGCAATGAAAACTTCTCTTACCAAATTAAAGCATCAAAAGCTTGTATCCCTACAAGAAAAATATGTTTATGGTGCCAATCACCAAATGAATTGAGATTATTATGATAATCAATGTTTGTTCCACTTGATGGATGAACTTTAAATCTAAAGGAAATGGTGAAAAAGAAAGCTTCTTCTAGAAAACCAAAATGTTAAAATTGTTTATACCAATAAGGAGAATATGTTTGTAGTGCCCAATCACAAAATGAATGAAGACTATTATGACAATCCAAGTTAATTCGATTTGAGGGATGAACTTTTATTCTATGGAAAATAAGGGAAAGAAAAACATTTCCTACAAAATCAAAGCATGAAAACCATGTAACCTAATGAGTAGAATGTGTTCATAGCGCAAATCCCCAAAAGAATAAAGATTATTATGAGAATCTAAGTTTGTCCCATTTGATGGATGAACTTTGATTCTAAGTAAATTATGGAACAAAAACCATCTCTTGCCAAATCAAAGCATCAAAATCATGTATCCCTATGAGGAGAATGTGTTTAGAGTGCATAATAACCAAAAGAATGTAGATAGAATCCATGTTTGTCCTATTTGACAAGCAAACTTTGATTTTAAGGAAAATGGTTGAAGGAAAAGCTTTTCTTGCAAGACCAAATTGCCAAAACCGTGTATCCCAATGAGGAGAATGTGTTTATAGTGCCCAATCACCAAAAGATTAGAAATTATTAAGAGAATCTAGGTTTGTCCCATTTAAGGGATGAACTTTGATTCTAAGAAAAGTGGTGAAAAAACATTTCTTGCAAAACCACAGCATTAAAACCATGTGTCCCAGCTAGGAGCATGTGTTTATAGTGCCCAATCAGCAAAATATTGGGGATTATTACGAGAATCAAGGTTTGTTCCATTTGAAGGACAAACTTTGAATCAAAGGAAAATGGTGGAAAGAAAAGCTTTGATTGGAAAACTAAAGCATCAAAACTGTGTATCCTAATAAGGAGAATGTGTTTATAGTGCCCAATCCCCAAAAGAATGGATATTATTATGAGAAGCTAAGTTTGCCCTATATAAGGGATAATTTTGATTATAAGGAAAATAAGGGAAAGAAAAGCATTTCTTCCAAAACTAAAGCATCAAAACTGGGTGTCCTAGCTAGGAAATTTGTGTTTATAATTCCCAATCCCCCAAAGTGGAGATTGTTATGAATATCTAGGTTTGTCCCATTTGAGGGATGACCTTTGATTCTAAAGAAAATGGTGGAATGAAAAACTTCTCTTTCCAAATCAAAGCATAAAAACCATGTATCCCTATAAAGAGAATGTGTTTATAGTGCCCAATCACTAAATGAATGGAGATTATTACAATAATCCATGTTTGTCCCATTTGATAGATGAACTTTGATTTTATAGAAAATGGGGTAATAAAAAGTTTTTCTTGCAAAACCAGAGCATAAAAACTATGTATCCCAATGAAGAGAATTGGTTTATAGTGCCCAATCACCAAAAGAATGAAGATTTTTATCGGAATCTAGGCTTACCTCATTTGAGGGATGAACTTTGATTTTAAGGAAAATGTTGAAAAGAAAAGCATTTCTTGCAAAACCAAAGCATTAAAACTGTATGTCCCAGCTAGAAGAATATGTTTAGAATGCCCAATCACCAAAAGATTAGAGATTATTATGAAAATATAGGTTTATCCCACTTAAGGGCTGAAATTTGAATCTAAGGAAAATGGTGAAAAGAAAAGCTTTTCTTAGTAAACCAAAGTATCTGAACCGTGTATCCCAATGAGGAGATGTGTTTACAGCGCCTAATCCCTAAAAGAATGGATATTAGTATAAGAATCCAAGTTTGTCCCATTTGATAGCTAAACTTTAATTCTAAAGAAAATGAAGGAATAAAAATCTTCTCTTGCCAAATCAAAGCATCAAAACCGTGTATCCCAATAAGGAGAATGTGTTTATAATGCCCAATCACCAAATGAATAGAGATTATTACGATAATCAAAGTTTGTCTCGTTTAAGGGACAAATATTAATTCTAAGGAAATGGGTGAAAAAATGCTTTTCCTGCAAATTCAAAGCATCAAAGCCATGCAACCTAATGAAGAGAACGTGGTTATTATGGCCAATGTCCAAAAGATTGGAGATTATTACAAGAATGCAAGTTTGTCCCATGACGAAGGAACTTTGATTCTAAAGAAAATGGTGGAATGCAAAGCTTCTCTTGCCAAGTCAAACCATCAAAACTGTGTATACCGATAAGAAGAATGTGTTTATAGTGTCTAATCATTAAAAGAAGGGAGATTATTATGAAAATCCACATTTGTCCCATATGAGGGATAAACTTTGATTTTAAGGAAAATGGCAAAAAGAAAAGCGTTTCCTACAAACTTTGATTCTAAGGAATATGAGGAGAATGTGTTTATAGTGCCCAATAGCCAAAATAATGGAGATTATTACTAGAATCCATGTTTGCCCATTTGATAAGCAAACTTTGATTCTAAGAAAACTGATTGAAAGAAAAGCCTTTATTACAATACCAAATCATCAAAAGCGTGTATCCCAATGAGGAGAATGTGTCTATAATGCCCAATCACCAAAATTAGAGATTATTATGAGAACTCAAGTTTATCCCATTTAGGGGATGAACTTTGATTCTAAGGAAAGTGGGGGAAAGAAAAGCATTTCTTGCAAAAGCAAAGCATTAAAACCATGCATCCTAGCTAGGAGAATGTGCTTGTAGTTCCCAATAACCAAAAAATTAGAGATTATTACGAGAATCTAAGTTTATTCCATTTGAGGGACAAACTTTGAATTTAAGGAAATTAGTGCTTTTCTTGGAAAACAAACCATCAAAATCATGTATCCCAGTGAAGGTAATGTGATTATAGTGCCTAATCCTTAAAAGAATTTATATTTTTAAGAGAATCAAAGTTTATCCTATTTGACAGTCAAACTTTGATTCTATGGAAAATGGTGGAATGAAAAGCTTTTCTTTCCAAGTCAACACATCAAAACCGTGTATCCCAATAAGGAGAATGCATTTATAGTGCCCAATCACCAAATTAATGGAGACTAGTACGATAAGCCAAGTTTATCTCATTTGAGGGATGAACTTTGATTCTATGGAAAATAGTGAAAAAAAGCATTTCTTGCAAAACCAAAGCATTGAAACCACGCAATCTAATGAGGAGAACACGTTTATAGTGCCCAGTCACCAAAAGAATGGAGATTATTGCAAGAATCCACGTTTGTTCCATGATGGATAAGCTTTGATTCTAAAGAAAATGGTGGAATGCAAAGCTTTTCTTACCAAGTCAAAGAATCAAAACCATGTATACCAATGAGGATAATGTATTTATAGTGCCAAATCACCAAAAAAATTGAGATTATTATGACAATCCCAGTTTATCCCATATGAGGGATGAACTTTGATTCTAAGGAAAATGGTGGAAAGAAAAGTGTTTCTTGAAAAACCAAAGCATCGAAGTCATTTGTCCTAGCTAAGAGAATGTGTTTTTAGTGCTCAATCCCTAAAAGAGTGGAATTGTTATGAGAATCCAGGTTTGTCCCATTTAAGGAATGAACTTTGATTCTAAAGAAAATGGTGGAATGAAATGCTTCTCTTGCTAAATCAAAGCATCAAAATCATGTACCTATACAGGAAGAATGTGTTTATAATGCCAAATCAGCAAATGAATGGAGATTATTATGGTAATCCTTGTTCATCCCATTTGGCAGAGAAACTTTGATTCTATGAAAAATGGTGGAAGGAAAAGCTTTTCTAGCAAAACCAAAGCATCAAAAGCGTGCATCCCAATAAGAAGAATATGTTTATAATGCCTAATCACCAAAATATTAGAGATTATTATGAGAATCAAAGTTTATCCCATTTGAGGGATAAAATTTCATTCTAAGGAAAATGGTGAAAAAAACTTTTCCTATAAAACCAATGTATCAGAGCCATGCAACCTAATGGAGAGAACGTGTTTATACTGCCTAATCTCCTAAAGAATGGAGATTGTTACAAGAATCCAAGTTTGTCCCATGAATGAACTTTGATTCTAAAAAAAATGGTGTAACGAAAAACTCCTCTTGCCAAATCAAAGCACCAAAACCTTGTATCCCTATGAGAAAAAAGTGCTTGTAATGCCCATTCATCAAAAAAATTGAGATTATTACTAGAATCCAAGTTTGTTCCATTTGACAACCGAACTTCGATTCTAAGAAAAATGGTGGAATAAAAAGCTTCTCTTACCAAATCAAAGCATCAAAACTGCATGTCCAAACGAGGAAAATGTTTTTATGTGCTGAATTACCAAAATAATGGAGATTTTTACAAGAATCCAAGTTTATCCCATTTGATAAATGAACTTTGATTCCAAGGAAATTGGTGGAAAGAAAAGCTTTTCTTTGAAAACTGAAGCATCAAAACCATGTGTCCAAATGAAGAAAACTTGTTTATAATGCCCAATCACCAAAGGAATTGATATTATTTTGAGAATCCAAGTTTGTCCTATTTGACAGTCAAACTTTAATTCTAAGGAAAATGGTGGAATGAAAAGCTTCTCATGCCAAATTAAAGCATCAAAATCGTGTATCCCTATAAGGAAAATGTGTTTATAGTGTCCATATACCAATTGAATGGAGATTATTATGATCGTCCATGTTTGTCCTACTTGATGGATGAACTTTGAATCTGAGGACAATGGTGGAAGGCAAAGCTATTCCTAGAAAACCAAACATCAAAACTATGCATCCCAATAAGGAGAATGTGTTTATAGTGCCCAATCACTAAATGAATAGAGATTATTACTACAATCTGAGTTTGTCTCATTTAAGGGATAAACTTTGATTCTAAGGAAAATGGGCGAAAAAAAGCTTTTCCTCTAAAACCAAAGCATGAAATCTAAGTAACCTAAGGAGTAAAATGTTTTTATAATGCCCAATCCCAAAAAGAATGGAGATTATTATAAGAATCCAAGTTCATCCCATTTGCCAGATGAACTTTGATTCTAAGGAAAATGGTGGAACGAAAAACATCTGTTGCCAAATCAAAGCATTAAAATGGTGTATCCCTACAAGGAGAATGTGTTTATAGTGCAAAATAACCAAAAGAATGGAGATTACTACCAGAATCCAAGTTGGCCCATTTAACAAGCAAACTTTGATTATATGAAAAATGGTAGAAAGAAAAGCTTTTCTTGCAAAACCAAAGTGTCAAAACCATGTATCTCAAGTAGGAGAATGTGTTTATAGTGCGCAATCACCAAAAGATTGGAGAATATTATGAGAATCTAGGTTCATCCCATTTGAGGGATCAATTTTGATTTAGAGGAAAGTGGTGGAATGAAAAATGTTTCTTGCAAAACCAAAGCATTAAAACTGTGTGCCCCAGCTAGGAGAATGTGTTTGCAGTGTCCAATCACCATAGGATTTGAGATTATTATGAGAATCTAGGTTTGTCCCATTTGAGAGATGAACTTTGAATATAAGAAAAATGGTGGAATGGAAAGCTTTTCTTTGAAAACCAAAGCATCAAAACTATGTATCCCAATGATGAGAATGTGTTTCTAGCACACAATCCACAAAAGAATGGATATTATTATGATAATCCAAGTTTGACCCATTTGATAGATGAACTTTGATTCTAAGGAAAATGGTGGAACAAAAAGCATCTCTTGCAAATCAAAGCTTCAAAATGGTGTATCCCTATGAGGAGAATGTATATCTACTGACCAATAACCAAAAGAATGGAGATTTTTACTAGAATCCATGATTACCCCATTTGAGATGTAAACTTTGATTCTAAGGAAAATGGTTGAAGGAAAAGCTTTTCTTACAACACCAAAGTGTCAAAACCATGTATCCGAATGAGGAAAATGTGTTTATAGTGCCCAATCACCAAAAGATTGGAGATTATTATAAGAATCTAGGTTTATCCCATTTGTGGGATGAACTTTAAATCTAAGGAAAATGGTGGAAAGAGAAGCTTTTCTTGGAAAACCAAAGCATTAAAACCGTGTATCCTAATAAGGAGAATGTGTTGATTCTAAGGAAAATGGTGGAATGAAAAACTTCTCTTGCCAAATTAAAGCATCAAAATTGTGTATCTCTACAAGGAAAATTCTTATGATAATCCATGTTTGTCCCATTTGATGGATGAACTTTGAATCTAAGGAAAAATTATGGAAATAAAAGCTTTTCCTAGAAAACCAAGGCATTAAAATAGCGTATCTCAATGACGAGAATATGTTTATAGTGGCCAATCACCAAATGAATGGGGACTATTATGATAATCCAAGTTTGCCCCATTTAAGGTATGAACTTTGATTCTAAGGAAAATAAGGGAAAGAAAACTTTTACTGCAACACCAAAGCATGAAAACCATGTAACCTAATCAGTAGAATGTGTTTATAGTGCCCAATCACCAAAAGAATAATGATTATTATAAGAATCCAAGTTTATTCCATTTGACGAATAAACCTTGATTCTAAGAAAAATAATGGAACGAAAAACATCTCTTACCAAATCAAAGCATATAATGATGTATCCCTATAAGGAAAATGTGTTTATAGTGCCTAATAACCAAAAGAATAGAGATTTCTAATCCATGTTCGCCTTATTTTATAAGCAAATTTTGATTCTAAGAAAACTGGTGGAAAGAAAAGCTTTTCTTGCAACACCAAACCATCAAAACCATGTATCAGAATAAGGAGAATGCATTTATAGTGCCCAATCACCAAAAGATTGGAGATTATTATAAGAATCCAAGTTTATCCCAATTAAGGGATAAACTTTGATTCTAAGAAATGTGGTGGAAAGAAAAGCGTTTCCTACAAAACCAAAGCATTAAAACTGTGTGCCCCAGCTAGAAGAATTTGTAGTGCCTAATCACCAAAACTTTGGAGATTATTATGAGAATCTAGGTTTGACCCATTTAAGGGATGAACTTTGAATCTAAGGAAAATGGTGAAAAGAAAAGCTTTTCTTGGAAAACAAAGCATAAAAACCATGTATCGCAATGAGAAGAATGTGTTTATAGCACCCAAACCCCAAAAGAATGGATGTTATTACGAGAATCCAAGTTTGTCCCCTTTGACAGTTAAACTTTGATTCTAAGGAAAGTGTTGGAATGGAAAACTTCTCTTGCCAAATTAAAGCATTAAAATCGTGTATCCCCACAAGGAAAATTTGTTCATGGTGCCCAATCACCAAATGGATGAAAATCCTTATGATTATCCATGTTTGTCCCACTTGACGGATGAACTTTGAATCTAAGGAAAATAATGGAAAGAAAAGCTTTTTTTAGAAAACCAAAGCATTAAAATAGTGTACCTCAATGACGAGAATGTGTTTATAGTGCCTAATCATCAAATGAATAGAGACTATTATGACAATCCAAGTTTTTCCCATTTGAGGGATAAACTTTGATTCTAAGGAAAATAGGTGAAAAAAAAGCTTTTACGGCAACACCAAAGCATGAAAACCATGTAACCTAATTAATAGAATGTGTTTATAGCGCCTAGTCCCTAAAAGAATAGAGATTATTATAAGAATCCAAGTTTGTCTCATTTAACGGATGAACCTTGATTCTTAGGAAAATGGTGGAACGAAAAGCATCTCTTGCCAAATCAAAGCATTAAAATGGTGTATCCCTATGAGGAAAATGTGTTTGTAGTCCTTAATAACCAAAAGAATGGAGATTTCTAATCCATGTTCACCCTATTTGATAAGCAAATTTTGATTTTAAGGAAAATGGTGGAGTGAAAAGCTTTTCTTGCAACACCAAAGCGTCAAAACCATGTATCCAAATGAGGAGAATACGTTTATAGTGCCTAATCACCAAGAAATTGGAGATTATTTTGAGAATCCAGGTTTATCCCATTTGAGGGACAAATTTTGATTCTAAGAAAAGTGGTAGAAAGAAAAGCATTTCTTGCCAAACCAAAGCATTAAAATTGTGTGCCCCAACTAAGAGAATATGTTTGTAATGCCCAATCATCAAAAGTTTGGAGATTATTTCAAGAATCTAGGTTTATCCCATTGAAGGGATGAACTTTGAATCTAAGGAAAATGGTGGAAAGAAAAGCTTTTCTTGGAAAACCAAAGCATCCAAACCATGGATCCTCATGAAGAGAATGTGTTTATAGCATCCAAAACCCAAAAAATGGATATTATTATGAGAATCTATGTTTGTCCCCTTTGACAGTCAAACTTTGATTCTAAGGAAAGTGGTGGAACTTTTCTTGCCAAATTAAAGCATCGAAATCATGTATCCTTACAAGAAAAAATTGTTTATGGTGCCCAATCACCAAATGAATGGAAATTTTTATGATAACCCATGTTTGTCCTACTTGACAGATGAACTTTGAATCTTAAGAAAATGGTAGAAAGAAAAGCTTTTCTTGGAAAACTAAAGCATTAAAATAGTGTATCCAATGATGAGAATGTGTTTATAGTGCCAATCACTAAATGGACGGAGACTATCATGATAATCCAAGTTTGGCCTATTTAAGGGATAAACTTTTATTCTAAGGAAAATAGGAAAAAGAAAAGCTTTTATTGCAAAACCAAAGCATGAAAACCATGTAACCTAATGAGAAAAATGTGTTTATAGTGCCTAATAACCAAAAGAATAGAGATTTCTAATCCATGTTTGCCCTATTTGACAAGCAAATTTTGATTTTAGGAAAATGGTGGAATGAAAAGCTTTTCTTACAACACCAAAGTATCAAAATTATGTATCCGAATGAGAAGAATATGTTTATAGTGCCTAATTACCAAAAGATTAGAGATTATTATGAGAATCCAGGTTTATCCCATTTGAAGGATGAACTTTGATTTTAAGAAATATGGTGGAAAAAAGTGTTTCTTGCAAGACCAAACATTAAAATTGTGTGCCCAGCTAGGAGAATGTGTTTATGTGCCTAATCACCAAAAAATTTGGAGATTATTATGAGAATCCAGTTTTGTCCCATTTGAGGGATGAACTTTGAATCTAAGGAAAATGGTGGAAAGAAAAGCTTTTCTTGGAAAACCAAAGCATCAAAACCATGTATCCCAAAGAGGATAATATGTTTATAGCATCCAATCCCCAAAAAAAAAGTATATTATTACAAGAATCCAAGTTTGTCCTATTTGACAGCTAAACTTTGATTCTAAGAAAATTGGTGGAATAAAAAACACCTATTGCCAAATTAAAGCGTCAAAACCGTGTATCCAAATGAGGAGAATGTGTTTATAGTGCCCAAGCACCAAATAGATGGAGACTACTATGATAATCCTAGTTTGTCATGTCTGAGGGACAAACTTTGATTTTTAGGAAAATGGTGAAAGAAAAAAGCTTTTCTTGCAAACCAAAGCATCAAAGCCATGCAATCTATTGAGGGGAACATGTTTATAGTGCCTAATCTCCAAAAGAATGGAGATTATTACAAGATTCCAAGTTTATCCCATGACGGATGAACTTTGATTCCAAAGAAAATGGTGGAAGGCAAAGCTTCTTTTGCCAAGTTAAAGCATCAAAATCATGTATATCAATGAGGAGAATGTGTTTACAATACCCAATCACCAAAAGAATGGAGATTATTACAAGAATCCAAGGAAAATGGTGGAAAGAAAAGTGATTCTTGCAAACCAAAGCATCAAAACCGTGTGTCCTTGCTTGGAGAATGTGTTTATAGTGCCCAATCCCCAAAAGAATGGATATTGTTACTATAATCCATGTTTTTTCCATTTGACAGATGAAATTTGATTCTATGAAAAATGGTGGGAAAAAAACTTTTCTTGCAAAACAAGAGCATCAAAAATGGGTATCCCAAGGAGAAGAAACCCAATCACAAAAAAAATAGGCATTATCATGAAAATCCATGTTTGTCCCATTCGATAGACGAACTTTGATTTTAAGGAAAATGGTGGAAAGAAAAACTTTTCTTGCAAAACCAAAGCATCAAACTGTGCATCCTAATGAGGAGAATGTGTTTATAGTGCCCAATCACTAAAAAGTTAGGGATTATTATGAGAATCCAAGTTTTTCCCATTTGACAGCTGAACTTTGGTTCTAAGGAAAACTATGGATTGAAAAGCTTCTCTTGCCAAATCAAAGCATCAAAATCATGTATCCCTATAAGGAAAATGTATTTATAGTGCCCAATCACCAAATAAATAGAGATTATTACGATAATCCATGTTTATCCCATTTAATAGATGAACTTTGATTCTATGGAAAATGGTGGAAAAAAGCTTTTCTTGCAAAACTAGCACATTAAAACCAGGTATCCTAATAGGAGAATGGGTTTATGGTGCTAAATCACCAAAAGAATGGAGATTATCACCAAAATCCATGTTTATCCCATTCAACGGATGAACTTTGATTTTAAGGAAAATGGTGGAAAGAAAAACTTTTCTTGCAAAACCAAAGCATCAAACCGTGTATCCTAATGAGGAGAATGTGTTTATAGTGCCCATTCACCAAATGGTTAGAGATTATTATGAGAATCCAAGTTTGTCCCATTCGAGGGATAAACATTGATTCTATAGAAAATGGTGAAACAAAAAGCTTTTCCTGCAAAACCAAAGTGTCACAGTCATGCAGCCTAATGACGACAACGTGTTCATAACGCCGAATCTCAAAAGAAATGGAGATTATTACAAGAATCCAAGTTTGTTCTATTTGACGGATGAACTTTGATTCTAAAGAAAATGGTGTAACAAAAAACATCACTTGCCAAATCAAAGCATCAAAACCTTGTATCCCTATGAGGAGAAAGTGTTTATAATGCCCATTCACCAAATGAATAAAGATTACTATGAGAATCTAAGGTTGTCTTATTTGAGGGATGAGCTTTAATTCTAAGGAAAATGGTGGAATGAAAAGCTTCTCTTGCAAAATCAAAGCATCAAAACTGTGTATCCAAATAAGGAGAATGTATTTATAATGCCTAATCACCAAATAAATGGTGACTGTTACGATAATCCAAGTTTGTACCATTTGAGGGATAAATTTTGATATAAAGGAAAATGGTGAAAAGAAGCTTTTCCTACAAACCAAAGCATCAAAGCCATGCAACCTAATAAGGAGAACATGTTTATAGTACCCAATCCCTAAAAGAATTTAGATTATTACAAGAATCCAAGTTTGTCCTATGATGGCTGAACTTTGATTCTAAAGAAAATAATGAATGCAAAGCTTCTTTTGCCAAGTTAAAGCATCAAAACCATTCTACCAATGAGGAGAACGTGTTTACAATTCCTAATCACCAAAAGAATGGAGATTATTATGAGAATCCAAGTTTGTCCCATTTGAAGGATGAACTTTTATTCGAAGGAAAATGGTGGAAGGAAAAACTCTTCTTTCATAACCAAAACATCAAAATCGTGTGTCCTAGCTAAGAGAATGTGTTTATAGTGCCCAATCCCCAAAGAAGTGGAGATTGTTATGAGAATCCACATTTGTACCATTTGAGGGATGAACTTTGATTCTAAAGAAAATGGTGGAATGGAAAGCTTCTCTTGCTAAATCAAATCGTAAAAACCATGTATTCTTTGGATGAAAATGTCTTTATAGTGCCTAATCTCGAAATGAATTGAGATTATTATAATAATCCATGTTTGTCCCATTTGGTAGATGAACTTTGATTCTACAAAAAATGAAAGAAAGAAAAGCATTTCTTGCAAAATTAAAGCATCAAAATCGTATATCGCAATGAGGAGAAAGGGTTTATAGTGCCCAATCACCAAAAGAATCGAGATTCTTATGGGAATCCAAGCTTGTCACATTTAAAGGATGAATGTTGATTTTATGGAAAGTGGTGGAAAGAAAAGTGTTTCATACAAAACCAAAGCATTAAAATCGTGTGTTCCAGCTAGGAGAATATGTTTATAGTGCCCAATCGACCAAAGATTGGAGATTATTATGAGAATCCAGGTTTGTCCCATTTGAGGGACAAACTTTGAATCTAAGGAAAATGGGGGAAGAAAAACTTTTCTTGGAAAACCAAAGCATCAAAATCGTATATCCAATGAGGAGAATGTGTTTATAGTGGCCAATCACCAAAAGATTGGAGATTATTACAAGAATCCAAGTTTCTCTCAATTTAGGCATGAACTTTGATTCTAAGGAAAATGGTGAAAAAAAACTTTTCTTGCAAAACCAAAGTATTAAAGCCATGCAACCTAACGAGGAGAATGTATTTATTTTGCCTAATCTCTAAACGAATGGAGATTATTACAAGAATCCAAGTTTGTCCCATTTGATAAATGAAAATGGTGTAACAAAAAACACCTCTTACGAAATTGAAGCATCAAAATTGTGTATCCAAATGAGGAGAATGTGTTTATAATCCCTAATCACCAAATAAATGGTGACTATTATGATAACCCAAGTTTGTTCTATTTAAGGGGTGAACTTTGATACTAAGGAAAATAGTGAAAAAAAAAGCTTTTCCTATGAACCAAAGCATCAAAGCCATGCAACCTAATGAAGAGAACGTGTTTATAGTGCCCAATCTCCAAAAGAATAGAGATTATTACAAGAATACAATTTTGCCCCATGACATATGAACTTTGATTCTGAAGAAAGTGGTGTAATGCGAAGCTTCTCTTGCCAAGTCAAACCATCAAAACTATGTATACCAATAAGGAAAATGTTTTTATAGTGCCCAATGACCAAAGGAATGGAGACTATTATGAGAATCCAAGTTTGTCCTATTTGAGTGGCGAACTTTGATTCTAAGAAAAATGGTGGAAGGAAAAGCGTTTCTTGCAAAACCAAAGCATCAAAACCGTGTGTCCTAGCTAGAAGATTGTGTTTATAGTGCCCAATCCATAAAAAAATGAGATTGTTATGAGAATCCATGTTTGTCCCATTTAAGGGATGAACTTTGATTCTAAAAAAATGGTGGAGTGAAAAACGTCTCTTGCCAAATCAAAGCATAAAAACCATGTATCCTTATGACGAGAATGTGTTTATAGTGCCCAATCACTAAATGAATTAAGATTATTACGATAATCCAAGTTTGTCCCATTTGACAGACAAACATTGACTCTATGGTAAATAGGAGAAAAAAATGCTTTTCTTGTAAAACCAAAGCATTAATACGATGTATCCCAATATGGAGAATAGGTTTATAGTGCTCAATCACCAAAAGAATGGAGATTCTTGTGAGAATCTAGGCTTATCCCATTTAAAGGATGAACTTTGATTTTAAGGAAAGTGGTGAAAAGAAAAGCATTTCGTGCAAAACCAAAGCAGTAAAACCGTATGTCCCAACGAGGAGAATGTGTTTATCGTGCCTAATCACCAAAATAATGGAGATTATTATGAGAATCTAGGTTTGTCCCATTTGAGGGACAAATTTTGAATCTAAGGAAAATAGGAGAAAGAAAAGCTTTTCTTAAAAAACCAAAGCACCAAAATCGTATATCCCACTGAGGAGAATATGTTTATATGCCCAATCAACAAAAGATTAGAGATTATTACGAGAATCCAAGTTTGTCCCACTTAAGGGATGAACTTTGATTCTACGGAAAATGGTGAAAAAAAAGCTTTTCGTGCAAAATCAAAGTATCAAAGCCATGCAACCTCATAAGGAGAATGTGCCCAATCTCCAAAAGAATAGAGATTATTGCAAGAATCCAAGTTTATCCTATTTGATGGATGAGCTTTGACTATAAAGAAAATGGTGTAACAAAAACACCTCTTGCCAAATCAAAGCATCAAAACCTTGTATCCCTATGAGAAGATAGTGTTTATAATGCCCATTCACCAAAAGAATGGAGATTATTACTAGAATCTAGGTTTGTCCCATTTCATAGCTGAACTTTGATTTTAAGGGAAATGGTGGAAAGAAAAGACTTTCTTGCCAAATCAAAGCATCAAATTTGTGTACCTAAATAAGGAGAATATGTTTGTAGTGCCTAATCACCAAAATAATGGAGATTATTGCGAGAATCCAAGTTTATCCCATTTAATGGATAAACATTGATTCTAAGGAAAACGCTGGAAAAAAAATCTTTTCTTTGAAAACTAAAGCGTTAAAACCATGTATCCCAATAAGAAGAATGTGTTTATAGTGCCAAATCACCAAAAGAATGGATATTATTTCAAGAATCAAAGTTTGTCCCATTTGA
This sequence comes from Adansonia rubrostipa, assembly GCA_038381775.1. NCBI lineage: Eukaryota > Viridiplantae > Streptophyta > Magnoliopsida > Malvales > Malvaceae > Adansonia > Adansonia rubrostipa. Next base: position 16,207 of record JBBYHM010082290.1, on the reverse strand, counting down.
TAGTTGAAATTTAGTTCTAAGAAAAATGGTGGAATGAAAAGCTTCTCATGCCAAATTAAAGCGTCAAAATTGTGTATTCTAAAAGGAAAATGTGTTCACGGTGCCCAATTACCAAATGACTGGAGATTATTATGATAATCCATGTTTGTCCCACTTAATAGATGAACTTAGAATTTAAGGAAAATGGAGGAAAGAAAAGCTTTTCCTGGAAAATCAAAGCATCAAAACCATGTATCCTAATGAGAAGAATGTGTTTATAGTGCCCAATCAACAAATGAATAGAGACTATTACAACAATCCGAGTTTGTCCCATTTGAGGGGAAAACTTTGATTCTAAGGAAAATAGGTGAAAGAAAAGCTTCTCCTACAAAACCAAAGCATGAAAACCATTTAACCTATTCAGTGGAATGTGTTTATCGCACCCAATCCCTAAAAGAATGAAGATTATTGTAAGAATCAAAGTTTATCCTATTTGATGGATAAACTTTGATTCTAAGGAAAATGGTGGAATGAAAAGCATCTCTTGCCAAATCAAAGCATCAAAATGGTGTATCCCTATGAGGAAAATGTGTTCATAGTGCCTAATAACAAAAGGAATGGAGATTATTACCCAAATCCATGTTTACCCTTTTGATAAGCAAATTTTGATTCTAGGGAAAATGGTGGAAAGAAAACTTTTCTTGCAACACCAAAGTGTCAAAACCATGTATCTGAATAAGGAGAATGGGTTTATAGTGCCCAATCACCAAATGATTGAACATTATCATAAGAATCCCAATTTATCCCATATGAGGGACAAACTTTAATTCTAAGGAAAGTGGTGGAAAGAAAAGTGTTTCTTGAAAAACCAATGCATTAAATCGTGTGTCATAGCTAGGAGAATGTGTTTATAATGCCCAATCTCCAAAAAATTAAGGATTATTATGAGAATTCTAGTTTGTCCTATTTGAGGGATGAGCTTTGAATCTAAGAAAAGTGGTGGAAAGAAATCGTTTCTTGCAAAACCAAAGCATTAATACCGCGTTTCCTAGCTAGGAGAATGTGTTTATAATACTCAATCACCAAAAAACTAGAGATTATTACGAGAATCTAGGTTCATTCCATTTAAGGGATGACTTTGAATTTAAGGAAAATGGTGCAAAGAAAAGCTTTTCCTAGAAAACAAAGCATCAAAATCATGTATCACAATGAGGAGAATGTGTTAGCAACATCTAATCCCTAAAAAAATGGATATTATTATGAGAATCAACATTGCCCCTATTTGGTAGTTGAACTTTGATTCTAAGGAAAATGGTGGAATGAAAAACATCTTGCAAAATCAAAGCATCAAAACCGTGTATCCGAATGAGGAAAATATGTTTATAGTGCCCAATAACCAAAAAATGGAGATTATTAGCAGAATCAATGTTTGCCTCGTTTGATAGGGGAACATTAAGTCTATGAAAAGTGGTGGAAAGAAAAGCTTTTCATGCAACACCAAAGCATCAAAACCATGTGTCTTAATTAGAAGAATGTGTTTTTAGTACCCAATCACCAAAAGATTGAGGTTATTATGAGAATCCATATTTGTCCCATTTGGCAGCTAAACTTTGATTCTAAGGAAAATGGTTGAATGAAAAACTTCTCTTGCCAAATCAAAGCATCAAAATAGTGTACCCCTACGAGGAGAATGTTTTTATAGTGCCCAATAATGTTTTTATAGTGCCCAATAACCAAAAGAACCGAGAATATTACCAGAATCCATGTTTGTCCCATTTGACAAACAAACTTTGATTCTAAGGAAAATGGTGGAATAAAAAGCTTCTCTTACCAAATCAAAGCATCAAAATCGTGTATCCTAATGAGGAGAATGTGTTTATAGTGCCCAATCACCAAAAAAATAGAGATTATTGTAAGTATACAAAATTGTCCCATTTGACAGCTGAACTTTAATTCTAAGAAAAATGATGGAACAAAAAGCTTTTCATGCCAAATCAAAGCATTAAAATAGTGCATCCCTATGAGAAGAATGTTTTTATAGTACCCAATAACCAAAAGAACAATGAATATTACCAGAATCCAAGTTTGTCTCATTTGACAAAAGAACTTTGATTCTATGAAAAATGGTGGAAAGAAAAGCTTTTCTTCCAAAACCAAAGCATAAAAGATGTGTATCCCAATGAGGAGAATAGGTTTATAGTGCCCAATCTCCAAAAGAATTGAGATTATTACAAGAATCCAAGTTTGTCCAATTTGACAAATGAATTTTGATTCTAAACAAAATGACACGACAAAAAACACCTCTTGCTAAATCAAAGTGCAAAACCATATATCCCTATGATGAGAAATTGTGTTAATGTCCATTCACCAAATGAATGGAGATTATTACTAGAATCGAAGTTTATCCCATTTGACAATCAAACTTTGATTCTAAGGAAAATGGTGGAATGAAAAGTTTTTCTTTCCAAATCAAAGCATTAAAACCGTGCATCCAAATGAGGAGAATGTGTTTATAATGCCTAATCACCAAAATAATGGAGATTATTATGAGAATCCAAGTTCATCCCATTTGACGGATGAACTTTGATTCTAAGGAAAATGGTGGAAAAAAAAGGTTTTTCTTTAAAAACCAAAGCATCAAAACCATGTATCGCAATAAGGAAAATGTGTTTATAGCGCCCAGTCACCAAAAGAATGGATATTATTATTAGAATCCATGATGCGAAAACCCTAACAATAATGTCTGAAAACCCTACAATAACCTTTTGGATCAAAGACTAGAAACCCAAAAAATAATAAGAAACTGAAATAGGATTAAGGACTTAACAATTTAAATACAAAACACAAACCAAGAATACCAAGGGAGTTGGAAACTTGACCAAATGCATTAGCATCAATTGCAAACCAAGAATATTAAAAACTAACCTAGATAAGTTCTGATGGAGTCCAAAAAGAAAGTCAAAGAAATTTCTCTCATCAAGAAGACTACTCGTATTAATTATCCAAAAGAAAAACTAAAAAACCAGTCTTACAATTACAACAGACTATTTATAGCCAAAAGACAAAACCCTAAGGCATTCTAACTAGTGAAACTTGTTTAGGCCTTTAGAAGGCCATTAAAATGTCAAAACAAAACCCCAAGCCCAATAACTAGTGTCCAAAGCATGGGCCCTTGATATAGATACTTAAAACAATTAAAATAATATGTGATAGGCATGTGCCACTTATTAAAAGGGTCTGGCCCATAAGTAAACAAAAGATAAGCCTAAATATCAATATTTGGCCCAATCAGTAAATAACTTGCTTTAGCCTGAAGCAAGTCAACTAAGCATGGTTGATTGAAGCCCACTTCCTTCTTGATTCCAAGTCCACACCATCTCCATCTTTAGCTTCTTGTATGAATAGCTTATTGATTAGTCTTTGCACATTTTTTTTGTAGTTATTTAGCCCGAACTCATGTAAGAGGTCCACTCGGCACTTGGAAGTATTTGGAACATCATCTATGTTGTTTTACATTGGCTGGATCACATCATTCCTCCATTCCTCAAAAGGATTCATCCTCGAATCAGCTTCTACATCAAAAGGAGAAAGATCAGAAACATTAAACATAGAACTCATTTTATACTTACCTGGTAGATCTAACTTGTAAGCATTGTCATTAATCTTTTCCAATACTTAGAAAGATCCATCTCAACATTATTGCAGCTTGGATTTCCTTTGTTTTGGAAATCTCTCTTTCCTCATGTGAACCCATACCCAATCTTCAAGTTCAAAGGTGATAAGTCAGTGTCCCTTATTAGTTTGGGCAGTGCTCTTTTCATTCTTCTTTTCAACATGTTTTCATGCTTGTTCATGGATCTATTTCACTAAATTAGCCTTCCTCTTTTCGTCTATGCTAGTTATCTCATTCACCAATAAAGGCATCAAATCCAATAGAGTTAAAGGGTTAAAACCATAAACAATCTTAAAAGGAGAATAACCAATTGAAGAATGCACATAACGATTATAAGCAAACTTAACAAGAGGAATATAATCTTCCCAAAATTTCAAATTCCTTTGAATAACATATTGTAGTAAAGTTTCTAAGGTTCAATTTACTACTTTGGTTGCCCATTGTTTGGGGATGACAAGTGGTGGAAAACAATAACTTAGTTCCCAATTTTCCCTACAACATTATCCAAAAAAGACTAAGGAATTTAATATCCCTATCACTCATAATTGTCCTAGGAATCCTATGCAAACGAATAATATCTTAAAAGAACAAATAAACTATGATTGTATCATCATCAGCTTCATGGCAAAGAATGAAATGAGACATCTTAGAAAACCTATCAACAACCATAAATATTAAATTGATTCCCTTTTTGGTTCTAGGCATCCCTAAAATGAAGTCCATAGAAAAATCTATCCATGGTCCATTAAGAATAGGAAGTAAGGTGTATAAACCCTGATGTAATGTCCTAGACTTGGCTTGTCTACATGAAATACAATGAGAACACACTCTCTCGACATCCGTAGCATTTATGGCCAGTAAAAATGTTTTTGCAATATGGCCAATGTCTTATGAACCATAAAATGCCCCATCAACCTACCATTGTAAGACTTACTCATAAGTAATTCTCTTAAAAAATAAGAAGGCACACAAACTTTATTCTCCCTAAACAAAAAACCATCATGCCTATAAAATTTACCAAAAACAAAATTTTCACATGCCTTATGCATTTACAAAATCATGATCTTTTACATACAATTCTTTGATATACTCAAATCCTAATAACTTTGCACTAAGTATAGATATTAGGGCATACCTATGTGACAAAGCACCAGCTATAACATTGTCCTTTTCTTGTTTGTACTGAGTGATATAAGGAAATGTCTTAATGAACTTTACCCACTTTGCATGGCGGGGATTCAGTTTACCTTGACCCTTTAAGTGTTTCAATGTTTCATGATCAAAGTGAATGATAAATTCTTTAGGCTAAAGGTAATGCTGCCATGTCTTTAGAGCCTTCACCAATGCATACAACTCCTAGTCATATGTTGAGTAGTTCAAAATGGCTTTGCTAAGTTTCTCGCTGAAAAATGCTATGGAACATTTTTTTTGCATCAAGACAGCGCCAATACCTATCCCTGAAGGATCACATTCAATCTCAAAAGTTATATTAAAATTAGGCAATCATAATAAAGGAGCAAAACATAATTCATCTTTCAACAAAGTAAAGGCTCTTTTTTGTCCCTTTCCCCATTTCATTTTCACATGTTTCTTAATTACTTCTGTTAAGGGTGAAGCAATGGTGCTAAAGTCCTTCACAAAACATCAGCAAAAGCTAGCCAACCCATGGAAACTCCTTACTTTAGTCATAGATTTAGGTGTCGACCACTCTTTAATTGCCTTTATCTTCTTTAGATCAACTTCAATGCCTTTTCCACTCATAATAAATCCAAGAAAAAGAACTTTTCCTTGCAAAAGAGCATTTTTTCCTATTAGCATACAACTTTTCCTTCCTAAAAGCATCTAGCACATATTTTAAATGATTTTTTTGTTCATCTAAACTCTTGTTGTGCACTAGAATGTCATCAAAATATACCATAATGAACCTACCAATGAATGCACACAAAATATGATTAATCAATCTCATGAATGTACTAGGTGCATTAGTAAGACCAAATGGCATAACTAACCACTCATATAACCCATGTTTAGTCTTAAAGGCAGTTTTCCACTTATCACTTGGTTTCATTCTAATCTAATGGTCTCCACTTTTTAAATTAATTTTAGAAAATATGCAAGAACCATAAAACTCATTTAGCATGTCATCTAATCTAGGAATACGATGATGATACTTTACAGTGATTTTGTTGACAACCCTACAATCCACACACATCCTCTAAGTTCCATCTTTCTTTGGAACTAATAACATAGGCACAGTGCACGGACTCATGCTTTCCCTCACATGCCTTTTTGCCAATAACTCTTCAACTTGCCTTTGGAGTTCTTTTGTCTCATCGGGATTGCTCCTATATGCTAGATGATTGGGAATTGCTGTACCAGGGATGAAATCAAATTTGATGTTTAATTCCTCTAGTTGGTGGTAATCCCTTTGGAACTTTTTCTAGGAAGGCATCTTCATATTCTTGTAATAAAGAGATAGTAACACTAGATAAAAAAAGGTTAAGATTATTAATGTTCAAATAAGCCTCTTTATAAATAAGTACAATCAATGGCTTTTGAGCATAGAAAGCACTCTTACATTCCCTCTCTTTTGCATACAAGCTTTTATTTTTCACTCTTGCTATTAGGTTCTCTTCTTGGTCACTCACACTAACTTGCTTTTCTGACACTTTTTTCTATTTTTGCTCTCATTTTTTTTTCTCAGCATTCACATTCTCTTCTTTTTCATTCCACGTGATCTCACTTTGGTTCCCTTTCTGTTTATTTTAATATTCATGCACTTCTTTGGGTGTCATTGGATCAAGTGTTACATGTCGACCAACATTCTGAGAAGAGTACCTATTCTTGAAACCATCACGGACAACACACCTATCATATTACCATGGTACAACAAGATATGACTTGCATGCATAGGTACAACATCACATGACACCTTATCAAAATATTTCTTAATTGAAAAGAAAATAATTCATTGGTTTATTCACCTTAGCCTCCCCATATTCATTCAGCAATTATAGCTTATATGGCCGAGGATGTCTTATGCATTGCAATCCCAACTTTTCCATTAAGGTAGTACTAGCTATATTGGTACAACTACCTCCATCAATGATCAAAGTACATACTTTATTATTGACGTGACAAAGAGTATGGATTGCTCCTTATTTCCTTCCTCCTTTATTTGAAGATTCAAAACACGCCTAACTACCAATGCTTCTCTATGGATCGCATACTCCATGTCACTTTTTTCTTCGGATGAAGAAGAAGAATCCTTCTTACTTTTTTCATCAATCATAATTATACCATTGGCTCTCATGACCATAGCTCTTTTGTTAAGACATTGAGAAGTGATATGGCCTATTCCTAAACATCTAAAACACTTAGTATCATGATGTCTATTAGATTGGGAAAAGTTGGTACCTTTTTTATCGTTAACTACCTTGCCTTTATTTTTATCCTTGTTTTCTTTAAACTTGGCAAAAACTTTGTCCTCTTTAGTTTTACTCTAATTCATTTTCCAAGAAGAATTAGAACCTGAATTTGATGAAGTAGACTTGCACCTCTTTCAACTTAAGTTGCCTCTCCACCTTTATAGCCATATGCACTATCTCTTTAAGCCTATATAATGATGCAACTCAATCATTTTAGCTATCTCTCAATTTAAGCCACTCAAGAAATGTGCTATGGTTGCCTCTTGATATTCTTCCACATTAGCTCTAATCATGGTGATTTCCATTTTTTCTGGTAGTCCTCTACACTCTCGGAACCTTGAGTAAGGTTTTAAAGCTGCTGATGCACATCTCGATAATAATGGCTTGGTACAAAATACTTTCTTATTATAGCTTTCATTTCAGCCTAAGTTTTAATAGGTCTCTCCAAATTTCTACAGTGACTAAGAATTACTTATCTACCAAATAATCGTATAATCTGTGAATTCAACTGCAGCAAGTTTCACCTTCTTTTTTTTCGAATAATGGTGGCATTCAAGCACAAGCTCAACTTTTCATTCCCATTCTAGATACAAGCCAGGATCATTTTTACCCTAAAATGGAGGAATTTTTATTTTAATGTTACTAATATTTCGGTCCATACCATCATGATTTCTACACTCCCTTCTAGGCCAGCGGTCTTGCTTAGCTCCTCTTTATGCAAATCTTCTAGCATTCATGTACTCTAACTTACTCTCATCCTCTTTTTCATCCACTAGCTCATCTTCTCCTAAAGGTTGGATATTTGGCCTGTTCATCCTTCTTTCATTTGGTTGCTCTCTTTCCATCCTTGCAATTGTAGCTTCTTGTCTATCTATTCTATTTTAAAGATTCCAAAGACAAGTTGCATTCTTTCAAACTGTTATTGCATGGCCCGAAGAGTGAAAGCAAGTTTTATCTATGTTTCTTGCTTTTCACTGCTATTACCATAATGTTTGGATACTTCCATGCCTTTTCTGCCAAATTCATACTTGCAATAACAAAATTTGGTTAGGACTTCACAAGAATCACTCCCTCATGTGTTTATCCTTAATTTAGGTCATGCACTCGTGTTTTCACTCAATTTGGCTTTTGTCTTACTCTAATGATCTCACTCTCTCATGCCTTTTACCATTCTAAAATTTTTTTTTTGGTTCTTTCAAGAGACTCACAATGAAGCAATCAAATGTTAAGTCCAATTTGAAGTAATTCAAACTAATGACAACTCTTAAATTTGCAAATAAATAAATTGGAAATAAAGAAAAGCCAACAAAAGGAAAAAAGACATGTGAAAATAGAAAATTGACTAGCGAAATTGAAGTAAATAGCAAAAGATAGCATTGACTCAATTTATGTGTATGACCTAAAACCTAATGGAAAGAAATAAAAAAGGAAACAAAACAATGACTGTTCTATAAATTATGGTGATTGGGTGTATGAATGACTGAAAATGTAAACACTGTAAATTTAGGAAAAGGTCAATCAATCAATTAATTGATTGGAAAGATATTAAAAAGGAAATTACCAAGATATCAAAAATGGAAGCACAGAATTTTGTCAAACTTATATATCAATTAACTACAGAGAAAAAAAGGAAACTATAAAAAATACAGTAAAGGTAACAAAATTAGCGAATTAATTGGAAGGAAAAAAAGGGGATACCACCAAAATATTAGAAAAAGAAATAACAAAATCTGGTCAACCTAAGGGGGTAAAATCTGATTAAATTCTCCCGAACTTTTAGAACATAAATCGGCTATTTGTTAGGGCATCCAACCTTTGACACCGAACAACTTGATAAAAGAACTAAAAGATAGATCACTTGATCTAAACCAAAGCTCTAATGCCAAATAATGCAAAAACCCCAAGAACAATGCCTAAAACCCCTAAATAACACTTTGGATCAAAGACTAGAACCCAAAAAATAATAAGAAAATAAAATAGGATTCTTGACCCAACAATTTAAAAACAAAACACAAACCAAGAATGACAAGGGAATTGAAACTTGACCAAATGCTTTAGCATCAATTGCAAACCAAGAATATAACAAGTTAAATGCCACAAGATTAAACTAACTTTGATAAGTTCTGATGGAGTCCAAAGAAGAACACAAAGAAATTTGTCTTACCAAGAAGACTACCTATATTAATTATCCAAAGAAAAACTAAAAAACCAATCTTACAATTGCAATAGATTATAGCCAAAAGATAAAACCTTAAGGCATCCTAACAAATGAAACTCGTTTAGGCTTTTAAATAGCCAATTACAATTCAAAACAAAGCCCCAAGCCCAATAACTGGTGTCCCAAAGCATGGGCCCTTGATATAGACACTTAAAACAATTAAAATAACATGTGACAGGCATATGCCACTTAATAAAAAGGTCCAGCCCATAAGTAAACAAAAGATAAGCCTAAATATCAACATTTGGCCTAATCACTAAATAACTTGCTTATTAGCTTGAAGCAAGTCAACTAAGCATGGTTAATTGAAGCACATTTCCTCCTTAAATTCTAAGTCCACACCATCTCCATCTTTAGCCTCTTGTATGAATTCTTCATGATTAGTCCTTGCACATCTTTTTGTAGTTATTTAGCCCGAGCTCATGTAAGAGGTCCACTCGACACTTAGAAACCCTTTAGAACATCATCTACATTGTCTTACATTGGCTGGATCACATCAATCCAAGGTTGTCCCATTTGAGGGATAAACTTTGATTCTAAGGAAATTAGCAGAAAGAAAAATGTTTCTTGCAAAACCAAAGCATCAAAACCATGTGTCCTAGCTAGGAGAAAGTGTTTATATTGCCTAATCCCCAAAAAAGTGGAGATTGTTATGAGAATATAGGTTTGTCCCATTTAAGGGAAGAACTTTGATGCTAAAAAAAATGGTGGAATGAAAAGCATTTTTTGCCAAATCAAAGCATCAAAACCATGTGTCCCTATGAGGAGAATGTGTTTATAGTGCCCAATCACTAAATAAATGGAGATTATTATGATAATCCATGTTTGTCTTATTTGATAGATAAACTTTGATTCTATGGAAAAAGGTGAAAGAAAAGCTTTTCTTGGAAAACCAAAGCATCAAACCCATGTATCCCAATAAGGAGAATGTGTTTATAGTGCCCAATCCCTAAAAGAATGGAAATTATTACAAGAATCCAAGTTTCTCTTATTTGATAGATGAACTTTAATTTTAAGGAAAATGGTGGAACGAAAAACATCTCTTGCCAAATCAAAGCATCAAAATGGTGTATCCCTATAAGGAGAATGTGATTATAGTGCCTAATAACCAAAAGAATAGAGATTATTACCAAAACCATGTTCACCCTATTTGACAAGTGAACTTTGATTCTAGGGAAAATAGTGGAAAAAAAGCTTTTCTTGCAACACTAGAGTTTTTAAACTGTGTATCCGAATGAGAAAAATGTGTTTATAGTTGCCAATAACCCAAAGATTTAAGATTATTATGAGAATCCAAAACTATCCCATTGACAGCTGAACTTTGATTCTAAGTAAAATGGTGGAATGAAAAGTTTCTCTTGCCAAATCAAAGGATCAAAATAGTGTATCCCTATGAGGAGAATGTTTTTATAGTGCCCAATAACCAAAAGAACTGAGAATATTACCAAAATCCATGTTTATCTTATTTGATGGACAAACTTTGAGTCTAAGGAAAATGGTGGAGTGAAAAGCTTCTTTTGCCAAATCAAAGCAATAAAACCATGTATCCTAATAAGGAAAAGTATGTTTATAGTGCCCAATCACAAAAAATATGGAGATTATTATGAGAACCTAGTTTGTCCCATTTAACAGCTAAATTTTGATTCTAAGGAAAATGGTGGAATGAAAAAGCTTCTCTTACCAAATCAAAGCATCAAAACAGTGTATCCCTATAAGGGAAATGTTCTTATAGTGCCCAATAACCAAAAGAATGGAGAATATTACCAAAATCCATGTTCATCCTATTTGACAAATGAACTTTGATTCTATGACAAATGGTGGAAATAAAAGCTTTTCTTGCAAAACCAAAGCATCTAAATTGTGTATCCCAATAAGGAGAATGGGTTTATAGTGCCCAATCTTTAAAAGAATGAATATTATTACAAGAATCCAAGTTTTTCCCATTTGGCGAATAAACTTTGATTCTAAAGAAAATGGTGTAATGAAAAACACCTCTTGCCAAATCAAAGCATCAAAACCTTGTATCCTTATGAAGAAAAAATATTTATAATGCCCATTCACTAAAAGAATGGAGATTATTACTAGAATCCAAGTTTATCCCATTTGATAGTTAAACTTTGATTTGAAGGAAAATGGTGCAATGAAAAGCTTCTTTTGCCAAATCAAAGCATCAAACTCGTGTATCCAAATAAGGAAAATGTTGTTTATAGTGCCCAATCACCAAAATAATTGAGATTATTATGAGAATCCAAGTTTATCCGATTTGTCAAATGAACTTTGATTCTGAGGAGAATGTGTTTGTAGTGCCCAATCACCAAAAGAATGGATATTATTTCAAGAATCAAAGTTTGTCCCACTTGACAGTTGAACTTTAATTCTAAGGAACATGGTAGAATGAAAAGCTTTTCATGCCAAATTAAAGCATCAAAATCATGTATACCTATAAGAAAAATGTGTTTATACTGCTCAATCACCAAATAAATGGAGATTATTACGATAATCCATGTTTTTCCCACTTGACGGATAAACTTTGATTCTAAGAAAAATGGTGGAAGGAAAAGCTTTTCTTGGAGAACCAAAGCATCAAAACCGTATATCCCAATGAGGAGAATGTGTTTATAGCACCCAATCCCCAAAAGAATGGATATTGTTATGAGAATCCAAGTTTATCCCATTTAATAGTCAAACTTTGATTCTAAGAAAAATGGTGGAATGAAAAAGCTTCTCTTACCAAATCAAAGCATCAAAGCAGTGTATCCCTATGAGGGTAATGTTTTTATAGTGCCTAATAACCAAAAGAATAGAGAATATTACCAGAATCCATTTTCGTCCCATTTGATAAATGAACTTTGATTCTATGGAAAATGATGGAAAGATAAGCTTTTCTTGCAAAACCAAAACATCAAAATCGTGTATCTCAATAGGGAGAATGGGTTAATAGTGCCCAATCTCCAAAAGAATGAAAATTATTACAAGAATCTAAGTTTACCCCACTTGGCGAATGAACTTTGATTCTAAAGAAATGATGTAATAAAAAACACCAGTTGCCAAATCAAAGCATCAAAACCTTGTATCCCGATGAGGAGAAAGTGTTTATAATGCCCATTCACCAAAAGAATGGATATTATTACTAGAATCCATATTTGCCCCATTTGATAATCAAACTTTGATTTTAAGGAAAATAGTGGAATGAAAAGTTTTTCTTGCCAAATCAAAGCATCAAAATCATGTATTCAAATGAGGAGAACATGTTTATAGTGCCTAATCACCAAAATAATAGAGATTATTATAAGAATCCAAGTTTATCCCATTTAATAGATGAACTTTGATTCTAAGGAAAATGGTGGAAAGAAAAGCTTTTCTTTGAAAACCAAAGCATCAAAACTATGTATCCTAATTAAGAGAATGTGTTTATAGTACCCAATCACCAAAAGAATGGATATTATTTCGAGAATCTAAGTTTATCCCATTTAATAGTCGAACTTTAATTCTAAGGAACATGGTGGAATGAAATGCTTCTCATGCCAAATTAAAGCATCAAAATCATGTATCCCTATAAGGAAAATGTGTTTATAGTGCCCAATCACCAAATGAATGGAGATTATTATGATAAACCATGTTTGTCCCACTTGACAGATGAACTTTGATTCTAAGAAAAATGGTGGAAAAAAAGCTTTTCTTGGAGAACCAAAGAATCAAAATCATGTACCATAATAAGGAAAATATGTTTATAGCACCCAATCCCTAAAAGAATGGATATTGTTATGAGAATCCAAGTTTGTCCCATTTAACAGCCGAACTTTGATTGTTAGTAAAATGGTGGAATGAAAAACTTGTCTTGCCAAACCAAAGCATCAAAATCATGTATCCCAATGAGGAGAATGTGTTTATAGTACCCAATCACCAAATAAATGGAAGTTCTTATGATAACCCAAGTTTTTCCTATTTAAGTGATGAACTTTGATTCTAAGGAAAATAGGGGAAAGAAAAGCTTTTCCTGTAAAACCAAAGCACGAAAGCTATGTAACCTAATAAGTAGAACATGTTTATAGTGCCCAATCACCAAAAGAATGGAGATTATTATAGAAATCCAAGTTTATCCCATTTGATGGATGAACTTTAATTCTAAGGAAAATGGTGGAAAGAAAAGCATCTCTTGCCGAATCAAAGCACCAAAACGGTGTATCCCTATGAGGAGAATATGTTTATAGTGCCCAATAAGCAAAAGAATAAAGATTATTAACTAGAATCCATGTTCACCACATTTGGCGAGCGAACTTTGATTCTAAGGAAAATGGTGAAAAGAAAAGCTTTTCTTGCAACTCTAAAGCATCAAAACCGTGTATCCCAATAAGGAGAATATGGTAATAGTGCCCAACCAACAAAAGATTAGAAATTATTATGAGAATCCAGGTTTGTCCCATTTGAGGGATGAACTTTGAATCTAAGGAAAATTACAGAAAGAAAACTTTTCTTGGAAAAGTAAAGCATCAAAATCATGCATCCTAATGAGAAAAATGTGTTTATAGCACTTAATCCCTAAAAGAGTGGATGTTATTACAAGAATCCAAGTTTCTTCCATTTGACAATCGAACTTTGATTCTTAGGAAAATGGCAAAATGAAAAACTTCTCTTGCCAAATCAAAGCATCAAAACTGTGTATCCCAATGAGGAGAATATGTTTATAGTGTCCAATCACCAAATGAATGGAGACTATTACGATAATCCAAGTTTATCCCGTTTAAGGGATAAACTTTGATTTTGAGGAAAATGGTTGAAAGAAAAGCTTTTCTTGCAAAACCAAAGCATCAAAGCCATGCAACCTAACAAGGAGACCGCGCTTATAGTGTCCAATCTCCAAAAGAATAGAGATTATTACTAGAATCCAAGTTTGTCTAATTTGACAGCCAAACTTTGATTTTAAAGAAAATGATGGAATGAAAAGCTTCTCTTGCTAAAGTAAAGCATCAAAACCATGTATCCAAACAAGGAGAATGTATTTATAGTGCCCAACCACCAAAATAATAGGGATTATTATAAGAATTCAAGTTTATCCCATTTGACGGATGAACTTTGATTCTAAGAAAAATAGAGGAAACAAAACATTTCTTGCAAAACCAAAGCATCAAAACCATGTGTCATAGCTAGGAAAATGTATTTATTGTGCCCAACCCTGTAAAGAGTAGTGTAGACATCTAATTTCGTCTAGATGCCCTTTTTATCTTTTTCAATAATCCTGAATATCTGAAATTAAGGACTTAACAGTAACCCTCATTGGGAATGATCTTTTTCAGATGAATCAGACATTCTTGAAACCTTTTTATTCATAGTTAAATGGCTACAAATTCACATGATAAAAAAGAATCACACTTTGATCTCTAATTTCGAATATATAAAATGAGTATTTAAGAGAAAAATCATTTTTAATCTTTTTTGGTCAAAATTTTGAGAATTTGTTCCTGCGAACGATATCGTAGTTAAATTTCCCATTATTAAGAATTTCTAGAGAATTTTCATTAAACATGAAAGTTGACCGTTGTATAATTATACCAATACTTGTATGGGTATTTATGCCGATATGCACTCTGAAAAATAAAAAATATTCGAGGAAAAATTCATATTGGCATTTTATACCATAAGGAGTCAAGTTGTCCATTTTTATGACTAATTTTAGATTTTTCATAGTATTGCAAGTTTTATACTCATAAAATTTTCTCGATAAAATTATTTTGGGTTCTAGATTCCCATCTTTACCATTTTGTAAATTAGTATTTTGGATAATAGGTTTTATTTAATTCATTTTTATATCAATTTTAATGGATTCCTTGAAACTTTTTTGATTCTAAAATATGATCTTTCCTTTATTTGTAAAATTTTATGATGGAATTTTCTCAAGTTTTCAACTTCAAAATTCTTTAAAAATTTGCATTTAATTACCATTAAATAAGATTTTTTAAAATTCATTTTATTTTAAAAGTTTTACATTTTTTTCTTGTTTCCAAATTACGGAGTTTTTTACTTCGTAAAATTTTTTTGAGAAGATTTTTCTCAGTTTATAATTTTTAAAATTTTTCAAATATTATTATTTAATTCATATTAAATCAAGTTAGGAAAATTCCTGTTATTTTTATCAATTTTGCATTTTTCTTATGAAATTCTTCTATTTTTGAAATATGAAATTTTTTTACTTCATAATTTTTTTTGGAACATCTTTTCTAGCTCATAATTTTTAAAAATTTTTTAAATGTTATCATTTAATTCAGATTAAATCAGGAAAATTCAATTTATTTTATGAGTTTTAGAATTTTTTCAACTACTAAGATACGGGTTTTATACTCTGTAAATTTTTTGATGAGATTTTTTTAAGTTTATAATTTTTTAAATTTCTCTAAATACTTTAATTTTTTCCATATTAAATCAGTTTGAAAATTTTAATTTATTTTATGAGCTTTAGAATTTTTTCTGTTACTAATATACGAAGTTTTCTAACCGTAAATTCTTTTGTAGGATTTTTCTGAGTTTATAACTTTTAAAATTCTTCAAATATTATTGTTTGATTTATATTAAATTAGTTTTTCAAAATTTTATGAGTTTTGCATTTTCTTCCATAATTTCGTCCGTTTCCAAAAATACGGAGTTTTCTACTCTATAAATTTTTTGAAAAAATTTTTCTCAGTTTATAATTTTTAAAATTCTTAAAATATTATTATTTAATTTGTATCAAATCAATTTCAAAATTTTCAATTTATTTTACGAGTTTTAAAATTTTTTCAGTTACCAAAATATGAAGTTTCTACTCCGTAAATTTCTTCAGTAGGATTTTTCGAAGTTCATAATTTTTAAAATTATTTAAATATTATTTTCTAATCCCTATTAAATCAATTTGTAAACGTTTAATTTATTTTGTGA
>JBBYHM010082076.1:0-43823 GCA_038381775.1 Adansonia rubrostipa | reverse complement strand
CAAACATACAAGGGAATGGCACATAACATGAATGGGGATGCTAACTTTACCAATGGTCTAGACAAAGAAAGTGTTATACACTTTGACAAGAAAATTTTATGGACGCTGAAAATAAGAATGATTCATGACAAGATGCAAGCTAATGCATAAAGATGCTTGAAATATGTTACTAAGGATTCATAAATGGATTAATCATAACAAGATGCATGGATATGGCATAAAATGCATGAGCAAGAACTAATAACATAATGAGGATGAAATGAGGCATTTTGCGCATCAAAGGGGCATTAAAGCATCCAAATCCTAAACTACCACAACCAAAAGCCGTAATAATGCATGAGAATCCTAAAAGGGTGATGGAAACATAGAGAGCTCATTAAAATGATAAAGATGCTGAAATATAAAAAATAAAAGTGATAAAGTAAGTAGTTATGCCAATGAAACTTTTAATTTTTGGCCAAATAGTTGGAACAGCAGAGATGGCTTGAATTTTCCTCTTTTCCTTGTTGTTAATAAGGAAGAAAAAAAAGAAACAATGAGGTTTTGGTTCTAGTTTGGATGATTTTTAGAATGTGTAGTGGTTGAAAGCAAGTGTTTTGGGGCTATTTTTGGGTGTTGAGTGAAAAGCTACAGGATTTAGTTTTCTTGATGTGTGAATGTGTTTTGGAAGCTAAAAATGAGCTGAAATCTCCCCCCCAAAATCTCAGCTAAGATATAAATGGTCTATCTATACCAGCATTTTGGAGCCAAATTGGAGGTGTTTTTGGTCATTTTTTAAGGGGGACAAAGAGATGTCAACTTGATGGCTTTAGAGTGGCTCTAAAGAGTAACCACTACAAATGTGATGGACATAGGGTCGCTGGTTTAAATGCTAAAATGATTTTCCAGCAAATAGGGTGGCTAATGGTGATCTTAGTTAACAAACTAGGGAGAAGTAGGGTGATCATGTGACATTGACCTTTTTAATCTAATTTAGACTTCAAAAATGTTTTGATCAATTCAAAAGTCCAAATTCATAATCTGATATAGGTTTTGATCTTTTTTGATGTAAAGAAACAAGTTAAATTTTAGTTTTGGTTTAATGGTGGACGAGTAAAAAATTCTCAAACTGTGGAAAATGGTTTGCATGTACTAAACATTATAGAATGTAACAATACTTTTGCTCCAAAAACCTTGACTGTATGATACAATGAACATTGTATCAATACAATGATCATTATATTGATACTATGAACCATTGAATCAATTTAATGCTTCATTGTATCGATACATGTTGACATGTATCGATACATTTCTTTACAGAACACACGTTTTGGTCTTGGCATGGCCTACTATCGATACATGAGCTCTTGTATCAATATTGATACATTTACTTGTTGTATCGATACAAATTAGGACATTTCAAATTTTTGGATTGTTGGAGCATGTATCAATATATAAGAACCATGATCAAAACATTCAAGCAAAATTGTGAATTTTCTCATATCTTGTGTCCCTAGACACCTTGAACTATGTCCTTTAATGTTGCATCTTTACATTTATCTTTGATATTATCCATAGGCTTTCTTGACCTTCTCAAAACTTTTTCACCAAGCGATGATCACTGCCCCCTCTCACATCCATGCCCCAGGTTGCTAAAAAATTAACCTAAACAAAAAAGGTGTCTACAGTTGCCCCTCTTTGACCGTTGCTAAGAATCTAGAATAGGGTAAAGATAAATAGATACTATTTTGTCTAAGGTGGAATTATGCTCCCTAGAACACCTGCAAAGAAATAAATTGTAATTAATACTTCACTATGATAAGTGTAGTGTATTGGTAGCAATCCTAATAGAGGTTTAAGTGAATTTTGTAGGGTTTACCCTCCTTACTAAGGTGTTAGGTTTCTTAAAGTTTGACCCCTTTAGGTAGGTGTAGAGTGACATGGATTTTTATGTGAGTGCCACCAACTTATACGGACTTTAACGTAAACTTAGGTGCCACTAGCTCGTGTGGGCTTTGATTTGAGTGCCGCCAGCTTGTGCGAGCTTTGACTTAGACTTGGGTGTCATCAGCTTGTGTGGGCTTTAACTCGAGTGTCATCAGCTTGTGTGGGCTTTGACTAAGACTAGGTGCCACTAGCTTGTGTAGGCTTTGAAAAGTTGCCACTGACTTATGGCTTTAAAAAGGTGTCACTGACTTGTGGGCTTTGAAAAAAGTGCTATTAACTTATGGGCTTTTAGAAAGGTCCACTAATT
Source organism: Adansonia rubrostipa (assembly GCA_038381775.1). Lineage (NCBI taxonomy): Eukaryota > Viridiplantae > Streptophyta > Magnoliopsida > Malvales > Malvaceae > Adansonia > Adansonia rubrostipa. The sequence goes on along the minus strand of JBBYHM010082076.1, from coordinate 41,587 downwards.
TTATGGGCTTTAAAGAGGTGCTACTGACTTATGGGCCTTGAAAAGGGTGCCACTAACTTGTCAGCTTTGAAAAGGTGCCACTGACTTGTGGACTTTGAAAAGGGTGCCACTGACTTGTGGGCTTTGAAAAGGTGCCACTGACTTGCAGGCTGTGAAAAGGTGCCACTAACTTATGGGCTTGATGTGGGTATGATTGGCATCCAGTTATTTGTAGACAAGTTTGTTCTCACCAGCTCATGTGGGCTTAAAAAGGCTTCTTGATAGGTACCTCTTGAATAATGCTTGATTTACGAAGCTTAGAGTTCTTACCAGGGAATCCTTGGAGATTTGGTAAACTTGGCTTGAAGTTACATTGCAAAAATCATCGCCCCCTCTCACATCCATGCCCTAAGTTGCTAAAAAAATTATCCCGGACAAAATAAGGTGTCTATAATTGGGAACCATAAACATATTCTCCTCATTGGAATAAATGAATTGATGCATTTGCTTCATAAGAAAAGCTTTTCATTCCACTATTTTTCTTAGAATTAAAGTTCGACCGTCAATTATGACAAACATAGATACATATAGTAATCTACTTTCCTTTTAACGTTGGGCACCATACACATTTTCGTCATTAGAATAAATGAAATTGATGAATTGGTTTCAAATGAAAAGCTTTTTTTCCATCAATTTCCTTAGAATTAAAGTTCATCCCTCAATGGCAGCAAACATGGATTCTCTTAATAATCTCCTTTCTTTTCTTGGTTGGGAACGACAAACTCATTCTCCTTATTGGGATAAATGACACTGATGCTTTGGTTTCATTTAAAAAGCTTTTCTTCCCACCATTTTTTAGAATCAATATTTGTCTATCAATTAGGACAAAAATAGATTCACATAATAATCTCCTCTCTCTTCATTATTAAGTGCCATAAACTTGTACTACTTATTGGGATAAGTGACATTGATGCTTTAGTTTCATAAGAAAAGCTTCTCCTTCCACCATTTTTTAAAGTTCATTTGTCAATTGCAACAAACACGAATTCACATAATAATCTCTTTCTTTTCACGATTGGGCACCGTAAACTCATTCTCCTCATTGGAATAGATTACATTAATGCTTTGGTTCCATAAGAAAAGCTTTTCTTCCACTCATTTTTTAGAATCAAAGTTCATCAATCAATTAGGACAAAGACAGATTCACATAATAATCTTCTTTCTTTTCATGATTGGGCACCATAAACTCATTCTCCTCATTGGGACAAATGTTACGGATGCATTGGTTTCATTTACAAAGCTTTTCTTCCCAACATTTTTTAGAATCAAGGTTCGTCTATCAAATAGGACAAAGACAGATTCACATAATAATCTCATTTTTTTTCATGATTAGGAACTGTAAACTCATTTTGTCTATCAATTTGGATAAACATGGATTCACGTAATTATCTCTTTTCCTTTCTTGATTGGGAACTGTAAACTTATTCTCCTCATTGGTATAAATGAATTGATGCTTTGGTTTCATAAGAAAAACTTTTTCTTCCACTATTTTCCTTCGAATTAAAGTTCGACCGTTAATTGGGACGAACATGGTTGCACATAATAATTTTCTTTCCTTCCAATGTTGGGCACCAGAAACATATTTTCTTTATTGGAATAAATGACATTGGTGCATTTGTTTCAAATGAAAAGCTTTGTTTTCCATCAATTTCCTTAGAATTAAGTTCATCTGTCAATGGCGACAAACATGAATTCTCATAATAATCTCCTTTCTTTTCTTGGTTGGGAATGATAAATTTAGTCTCCTCATTGGGATAAATGATGTTGATACTTTGGTTTCATTTAAAAAGCTTTTCTTCCCACCATTTTTTAGAATCAATATTCGTTTGTCAATTAGGACAAAGATGAATTCACATTATAATCTCCCAGTTTTTTATGATTAGGTGCCATGAACTCGTTCTACTCATTAGGATAAATGATATTGATGCTTTGGTTTCACAAGAAAAACTTCTCTTTTACCATTTCTTAAAGTTCGTTTATCAATTAGGACAAATACAAATTCACATAATAATCTCTTTTCTTTGTATTATTGGGCACCGTAAACTTATTCTCCTTATTAGAATAAATGACATTGATGCTTTGGTTTTATTTAAAAAGTTTTTCTTCCCACCATCTTTTAGAACCACTATTTGTCTTTCAATTAGGACAAAGATGGATTCACATAATAATCTTCTTTCTTTTTCATCATTGGGCACCACAAACTTATTCTCCTCATTGGAAAAAATGACACTGATGCTTTGGTTTTATTTAAAAAGCTTTTCTTCAGACCATTTTTTAGAATCAATATTCATCTGTCAACTAGGACAAAGATAGATTCACATAATAATCTCCTCTCTTTTCATTATTAGGTGCCATAAACTTGTTCTACTCATTGGGATAAATGATACTAATGCTTTGGTTTCATAAGAAAAGCTTCTCTTCCTACCATTTTTTAAAGTTCATTAGTCAATTGGGACAAACACGAATTCACACAATAATCTCCATTCTTTTCATGATTGGGCACCATAAACTCATTATCCTTATTGGAATAAATGACACTGATTCCTTGGTTTCATATGAAAAATATTTCTTCCCCCCATTTTTTAGAATCAAAGTTCATCATTAATTAGGATAAAGATGAATTCACATAATAATCTTCTTTCTTTTCATGATTGGGCACTATAAACTTATTCTCTTAGGATAAATGACATTGATGCTTTGGTTTCATTTAAAAAGTTTTCTTCCCACCATTTTTTAGAATCAAAGTTCATCTGTCAAATAAGATAAAGATGAATTCACATAACAATATCCTTTCTTTTCATGATTGGGATCCATAAACTCATTCTAGTCATTAGGATAAGTGAGATTGATGCTTTGGTTTCATAAGAAAGCTTCTCTTTCTACCATTTTTAGAATTATAATTCATTTGTCAATTAGGATAAATACACATTCACATGGTTATCTTTTTTCTTTTCATGATTGGGCTCATTTTCTTCATTAGGATAAATGACATTGATGTTCTGGTTTCATTTAAAAAGTTTTTTTCCCACCATTTTTTAGAATCAATATTCATCTATCAATTAGGAGAAAGATAGATTCACATATTAATGTCCTTTTTTTTCATGATTGGGAACCGTAAACTCATTATAGTAATTGGGATAAGTGACATTGATACTTTTGTTTCATAAGAAAGCTTTCTTTAACACCATTTTTTAGAATTAAAGTTCGTTTGTCAATTAGGACAAATTCAAATGGTAATCTCTTTTCTTTTTATGACTGGCATCATAAACTCATTATCCTTAATGGGATAAACGACATTGATGCCTTGGTTTCAATTAAAAAGTGAAATAAAACCAATGTCACTTGAATCCAAGGCATGAAACCAAAAGATCAATGTCATTTATCCTAATAAGGAGAATGAGTTTATGGTTTCCAATCATGAAAAGGAAGCACATATTATGTGAATCAGTGTTTGCCTAACTGACAGACGAACTTTAATTCTAAAAAATGGTAGGAAAAAAAGCTTTTCTTATGAAACCAAAGCATCAATGTCATTTATCCCAATGAGAAGAATGAGTTTATGGTTCCCAATCGTGAAAGGAAATCAGATTATTTTGTGAATCCGTGTTTGTCTTAATTGATAGACGAACTTTGATTCTAAAAATTGGTGGGAAGTAGAGCTTTCTAAATGAAACCAAAGCACTAATTGCATTTATGCCAATGAGGAGAATGATTTTATGGTACCCAATCATGAAAAGAAAGGAGATTATTATGTGAATCCATGTTTGTTCTAATTGACAAACGAACATTAACTCTAAAAAAAGGTGGAAAGAGAAGCTTTTCTTATTAAACTAAAGCATCTATGTCATTTATCCCAATGAGTAAAATGAGTTTATGGTGCACAATCATGAAAACAAAGGAGATTATTATGTGAATCCATCTTTATCTTAATTGACAGATGAACTTTGATTCTAAAAAATGGAGGGAAGAAAAGTTTTTCTTTATGGTACCCAATCATGAAAAGAAAGGAGATTATTATGTGAATTCGTGTTTGCCTCAATTGACAAACAAACTTTAACTCTAAAAAATAGGGCAAAGAGAAGCTTTTCTTATAAAATCAAAGAATCAATGTCATTTATCCTAATAAGTAGAATGAGTTTATCATGCCCAATCATGAAAGGAAAAGAGATTATTATGTGAATCCATCTTTGTCCTAATTGATAGATGAACTTTGATTTTAAAAAATGGTGGGAGGGGAAGCTTTTTAAATGAAACCAAAGCATGAATGACATTTATCCCAAAGAGGAGAATGAGTTTATAGTGCCCAATTATTAAAACAAAGGAGATTATTTTGTGAATCCATCTTTGTCCTAATTGGCAAATGAACTTTGGTTCTAAATAATGGTGGGAAAAAAAATCTTTTCTTATAAAGCCGAAGCATCAATGTCATTTATCTAATAAGGAGAATAAGTTTATGGCTCCCAATCCTAAAAACAAAGGAGATTATTATGAGAATCCATATTTTTTGCATTGTCGGATGGACTTTACTTCTAAGGATAATGGTAGAAAGAAAAACATTTCAAATGAAATCAAAGCATCAATGTCATTTGTTCTAATGAGGAGAATGAGTTTATACCAATCATGAAGAAAAAGGAGATTATTATATGAATCAGTGTTTGTCCTATTGACAAATAAACTTTAATTCTAAAAAATGGTGGGAAGAGAAGCTTTTCTTGTGAAACCAAAGCCTCAATGTCATTTATCCCAAAGAAAAGAATGGGTTTATGGAGCCTATCATGAAAAGAAAGGAGATTATCATGTGAATTCGTGCCTGTCCTAATTGACAAACAAACTTCAACTCTAAAAAATGGTGGAAAAAGAAGCTTTTCTTATGAAACCAAAGCATCAATATCATTTTTCCCAATGACTAGAATGAGTTATGCCGTCCTATCGTGAAAAGAAAGGAAATTATTATTTGAATTCATGTTTGTCGTAATTGATAGACGAACTTTGATTCTAAAAAATTGTAGGAAGAAAACCAAAGCCTCAATGTCATTTATTCTAATGAGGAGAATGAGTTTATGCTGCCCAATCTTGAAAAGAAAGGAGATTATCATGTGAATCCGTGTCTGTCTCAATTGACAAACGAACTTTAACTCTAAAAAATGGTGGAAAGAGAAGTTTTTCTTATGAACCCAAAGCATCAATGTCATTTTTCCTGATGACTAGAATGAGTTTATGCTGCCCAATCATTAAAAGGAAGGGGATTATTATGTGAATCCATGTTTTTCCTAATTGATAGACAAACTTTGATTCTAAAAAATGGTGGGAAGAAAAGCTTTTTAAATGAAACCAAAGCATCAATATCATTTATCCTAATGAGTATAACGAGTTTATTGTGCCCAGTCATGAAAAAAAAAGAGATTATTATGTGGATCTGCATATTTTCTAATTGACAGACGAACTTCAATTCCAAAAATGGGTGGGAAGAAAAGCTTTTTAAAATGAAACCAAAACATCAATGTCATTTATCCCAATGAGGAGAATGAGTTTATGGTGCCCAATCATGAAAAGAAATGAGATTATTATGTGAATTTCTATTTGTCCCAATTGACAAGTGAGCTTTAATTCTAAAAAATGAGGGAAAGAAAAGCTTTTCTTACGAAACCAAAGCATCAATGTCATTTATCCCAATGAGTAGAGTGAATTTATGGCACCCAAGCATTAAAAAAAAAGAGATTATTATGTGAACCCATCTTTGTCCTAATTGAAAGGGACTTTGATTCCAAAAAATGGTGAGAAGAAAAGCTTTTCTTTTGAAACCTAAGCATCAATATCATTTATCTATGGTGCCCAATCATGAAAAGAAAGGAGATTATTATGTGAATCTATGTTTGTTTTAATTAACAAATGAACTTTAACTCTAAAAAATGCGGGAAGGACAAGCTCTTATTATGAAACCAAAGCATTAATGTCATTTATCCCAATGAGTAAAGTGAGCTTATTATGCCCAATCACAAAAAGAAAAGATATTATTATGTGAATCTGTGTTTGTCTAAATTAACATACAAACTTTAATTCTAAAAAAAGGTAGGAAGAAAGGCTTTTCTTATGAAACCAAAGCATCAATGTCTTTTACCCAATGAGGAGAATAAGTTTATGGAGCCTAATCATGAAAAAAAATGAGATTATCATGTGAATCCGTGTCCAATTGACAAACGAACTTTAACTCTAAGAAATGGTGGAAAGAGAAGCTTTTCTTATGAAACCAATGCATCAATGTCATTTTTTCTAATGGCTAGAACAAGTTTGTGCCACCAAATCATGAAAAGAAAGGAGATTATTATGTGAATCCGTGTTTGTCCTAATTGATAGATGAACTTTGATTCTAAAAAATGGTGGGAAGAAAAGCTTTTTAAATGAAACCAAAGCGTTAATGTTATTTATCACAATGAGGAGATCGAGTTTGGTGCCCAATCATGAAAAGAAAAGATTTTACTATGTGAATCCGTTTTTGTCCTAATTGACAAATGAACTTTAATTCTAAAAAATTATGGAAAGAGAAGCTTTTCATATGAATCGAAAGCATCAATGTCATTTATCCCAATGAGTAGAACGAGTTTATGCACCTAATCATGGAAAAAATAAGATTATTATGTGAATCTATGTTTATCCTAATTCACACATGAACTTTTAATTCTAAAAAATGGTAGGAGGAAAAGCTTTCCATAGGAAACCAAAGCATCAATGTCATTTATCTTAGTAAGGAGAATGAGTTTATGGTTCCTAATCATGAAAAGAGAGGATATTTTTATTTGAATCCTTGTTTGTCCTAATTTACAAATGAACTTTGATTCTAAACCATGGCGGGAATAAAAACTTTTTAAATAATACCAAAGCATCAATGTCACTTATCCCAACGAGGAGAATAAGTTTGTGGTGCCTAATCATGAAAGAAATGAAATTATTAAGTGTATCTATCTTTGTCCTAATTGACAGATAAACTTTGATTCTAGAAAATGGTGGGAAAAAAGCTTTTCTTAGAAAACCAAAGCATCAAAGTCATTTGTCCCAATGAAGAGAATGAGTTTATGGTGCCCAATCATGAAAAGAAAGGAGATTATTAGTTGAATTCATGTTTGTCCCAATTGACAAATGTACTTTAACTCTAAAAAATGGTGGAAAGAGAAGCTTTTCTGATAAAACCAAAGCATCAATGACATTTATCCCAATGAGGAAAATGAGTTTATGGTGCCCAATCATGAAAAGAAAGGAGGTTACTATATGAATCCGTGTTTGTCCTAATTGACAAACTTTAATTCTAAAAAATAGTGGAAAGAGAAGTTGTTCTTATGCAACCAAAGCATCAATGTCATTTATCCCAATAAGTAGAACAAGCTTAAGTCACCCAATCATGAAAAGAAAGGAAATTATTATATGAATCTATCTTTGTCCTAATTGAAATATGAACTTTAATTCTAAAAAATGGTGGGAAGAAAATTTCTTATGAAACCAAAGTATCAATGTTATTTATCCCAATGAGAAGAATGAGTTTATGGTGTCAAATCATGGTAAAAAGGTGAATATTATGTAAATCCATGTTTGTCCCAATTGAGAAATAAACTTTAACTCTAAAGAATAGGGGAAAGATAAGCTTTTCTTAGAAACTAATGCATCAAAGTAGTTTATCCCAATAAGTAGAATGAGTTTATGGCGCCCAATCATGAAAAAAAAGGAGATTATTATGTAAATTTGTGTTTGTCCTAACTGACAAATGAAGTTTGATTCTAAAAGATAGTGAGAGGAAAAGCTTTTTAAATGAAACCAAAGCATAAATTTCATTTATCCCAATAGGGAGAATGAGTTTATGGCAATAATGAAAGGAAATAAGATTATCGTGTGAATCCGTGTTTGTCCTAGTTGATAAACAAACTTTAATTCTAAAAAATGGTGGAAAGAGCGGCTTTTCTTATGAAACCAACCATTAATGTCATTTACTCCAAAGTGTAAAACAAATTTATGGTGCCCAATCTTGAAAAGAAAGGAGATTTATTATGTAAATCAATGTTTGTCCTAATTGATAAACAAACTTTAATTCCAAAAAATAATGGAAAGAGAAGCATTTCTTATAAAACCAAAGTATCAATGTCATTTATGCTAATAAATAGAATAAGTTTATGGCTCCCAATCATGAAAAAAAAAGAAGACTATTATGTAAATCCATCTTTGACAAATGAACTTTGATTCTAAAAATGGTGGAAAATTAAGCTTTTCTTATGAAACCAAAGCATCAATGTTATTTATCCCAATGTGTGGAATGAGTTTATGGTTCCTAATCATGAAAAGAAGGGAGATTATTGAGTGAATCTGTCTTTATCCTAATTGACAGACAAACTTTGATTCTAAAAAATGATGGGAAGAAAAGCTTTTCTTATGAAACCAAAGCATCAAAGTCATTTGTCCCAATAAGGAGAATGAGTTTATGGTGACCAATCATGAAAAGAAAGGAGATTATTAGTTGAATATGTGTTTGTTCCAATTGACAAATGAACTTTAACTCTAAAAAAATGGTGGAAAGAAAAGCTTTTCTAATAAAACCATAGCATCAATGACATTTATCCCAATGAGAAGAATGAGTTTATAGTGCCCAATCATAAAAAGAAAGGAGATTACTATGTGAATCTGTGTTTGTCCTAATTGACGAACAAACTTTAATTCTAAAAAATAGTGAAAAAAAAATCTTTTCTTATGTAGCCAAAGCATCAATGTCATTTATCCCAATGAGTAGAATGAGCTTATGGCACCCAATCATGAGAAGAAAGGAAATTATTATATGAATCTCTTTTTGACCTAATTAATAGATGAACTTTGATGCAAAAAAATGGTGGGAAAAGAAGCTTTTCTTATGAAACCAAACCATCAATGTCATTTATCCCAATAAGTAGAACAAATTTATGGTGCCCAATCTTGAAAAGGAAAGAGATTATTCTGTGAATCTGTGTTTGTCCCAATTGATAAACAAACTTTAATTATAAGAAATAATGGAAAGAGAAGCATTTCTTATAAAGCCAAAGCGTCACTATCATTTATGCCAATGAGTAAAATAAGATTATGGCTCGCAATCATGGAAAGAAAGTAGATTATTATGTGAATCCATTTTTGCCTAATTGACAGACAAATTTTGATTCTAAAAAATGGTGGGAAGAAAAGCTTTTCTTATGAAACCAAAGCATTAATGTCATTTATCCTAATGAGTGGAATGAATTAATGGTGCCTAATCTGGAAAAGATAGGAGATTATTATGTGAATACATGTCTGTCTTAATTGACAGACAAATTTTTAATTCTAAAAAATGGTGGGAAAAAAGCTTCTCTTATGAAACCAAAGCATCAATGTCTTTTATCCCAATGAGGAGAATGAGTTTATGGTGCCCAATCATTAAAAAAAAGAGATGATTATGTGAATCTGTGTTTGTCCCAAGTGACAAATGAATTTAACTCCAAGAAATGGTGGAAAAAGAAGCTTTTCTTATGAAACCATAGCATTAATGTCATTTTTCCTAATACATAGAATGAGTTTTTGGCACCTAATCATGAAAGGAAAGAAGTTTATTATGTGAATTTATGTTTGTCCTAATTGACAGATGTACTTTGATTCTACAAAATGGTGGGAGCAAAAGCTTTTTAAATGAAACCAAAGCATTAATGTCATTTATCGCAATGAGGATAATGCGTTTATGCTGCCCAATCATGAAAGGAAAGGAGATTATTATGTGGATACATGTTCATCCTAATTGACAAACAAATTTAACTCAAAAAAATGCTGAAAAGAGAACCCTTTCTTATGAAACCAATGCATCAATGTCATTTATACTAAAGAGTAGAAAGAGCCTGTGGTGTCTAATCATGAAAAGAAAAGAGATTACTATGTGAATCCGTGATTGTCCTAATTGATAAACGGACTTTAATTCTAAAAAATGGTGAAAAGAGAAGCTTTTCTTGTGAAACCAAAGCATCAATGTCATTTATCCCAATGAGGAGAATGGGTTTATACTGCCCAATCATGAAAAGAAAGGAGATTATTATGTGAATCTGTATTTGTCCCGATTGACAAATGAACTTTAACACTAAAAAGATCTGGAAAGTGAACCTTTTCTTGTGAAACCAAAGCATCAATGCCATTTATCCCAATAAGTAGAATGAGCTTGTGGTGCCTAATCAATAAAAGAAATGAGATTATTATGTGTATCGTGTTTGTCTCAATTGACAAACGAACTTTAATTTCAAAAAATGGTGGAAAGAGAAGCTTTTCTTATGAAACCAAAGCATCAATGTCATTTATCCCAATGAGTAGAATGAGTTTCTAGTGCCCAAGCATGAAAAAAAGGAAATTATTATGTGAATCCGTCTTTGTCCTAACTGACAGATGAAATTGGATTCCAAAAAATGGTGGGAAGAAAAAACTCTTTAAATGAAACCAAAGCACCAATGTCATTTATCCCAATAAGGAAAATAAGTTTATGGAGCCCAATCACGGTAGGAAAGGAGATTACTATATGAATCCGTGTTTATCCCATTTGGCAAACTAACTTTAACTCTAAAAAATGGCAGAAAAAGAAGTTTTTCTCACAAAAGCAAAGCATCAATGTCATTTATCCAAATGAGTAGAGAGAGTTTATGGTGCCCAATCATGTAAAAAAAGAAGATTATTTTGTTACTCTATCAATGTCCTAATTGATAGATGTAGATGCCTTATTTTGTCTGGGCTACTTTTTAGCAATCTAGAGCATGGACGTGAGAAGGGGCATTGTCGCTCTACGAAAAAGTATTTTGAGGAGGTTAAGAAGGCCTAGGGATCATATCAAAGTTAAATGCAAAGATGTGGCATCAAATGACATAGCTCAAGGTGTCTAGGGACAAAAGATATGAGAAAATACATAATTTTACTTGAATGTATCGACACATGGTTCTCACGTATCAATACAATGCTCCAATGATCCCTAAATTTGAAATGTCCCCATTGGTATCGATACAACATGTAGATGTATCGATACATGAGTCTCTGTATCGATACAAGACCTCATGTATCGATACTAGGCCATGCCAAGACTAAAACATGCATTCTGTAAAGAAATGTATTGATACATATCAAACATGTATCGATACAATGGTTCATAGTATCGATACAATGATCATTGTATCGATACCATTAAGGTTTTTAGACCAAATGTATCGATACATTATGCAATGTATCCATACATTCATGCCATTTTCACGATCCAGGCATTTTTGACTCATCCACCATTAATCCAAAACTTGATTTTAACTCATTTCTTTACATCATGAAAGATTAAAACATATATCAAATTACAAATTTTGACTTTTGAATTAATTATAACATTTTTTGAAGTCCAAATTGGATCAAAAAAAGGTCAACATCACATTATCATCCTACTCCCTAGCTTGTTAACCAATATAACCATCAGCCACCCTATTTGCTGGACAAGCATTTCAGCATTTAAACTAGCCACCCTATGCCTATCACATTGGCAGCAAGTTACTCCCTACAGCCACCCTGTAGCCACCATGCTGACATCACCTTGTCCCCTTGAGAAATAGCCAAAAACACCTCCAAATTGGCTCCAAAATGCTGGTATAAATGGACCACTTCTATCTCAGCAGAGAAAGGTTAGATTCTAGCTTGTTTCAGCTTCCAAAAACACATCCACACATAAAAAAAAAACAAATCCCGTAGCTCTCCACCCACCACCCAAAAATAGCCCCAAAACACTCACTCTCAACCTCTACATATTCCAAAAATCACCCTTATCCATAGTAGAACCAAAACCTCATTGTTTCTCTCTTTTTCTTGCTTATTAACAAAAAAGAAGAGAGGGAAATTCAAGCCATATCCATTGCTCCAATCATTTCACCAAAGTTGAAGTTTTGTTGGTATAACTTCCTACTCTATCACTTACATTTTCTATGTTTTAGCACCTTCATCATTTTAGTGAGCTATCCATGTTTCCATCACCCTTTTAGGATTATTATGCATTATTGTGGCATTTGGTTGTGGTAGTTGAAGATTTGGATGCCTTAATGCCCCTTTTATGTGCAAAATGCCTTATTTCATCCTCATTAGTTTGATATCTCTTGCTCATGCATTTTACGCCATGTCCATGCATTTTGTTATCCTTAATCTATGTATAAATCAGTAGCCTAACACATTTTAAGCACATTTACACATTAACTTGCATGAATCATTCTCATTTTCAGCATGCATAACATTTTCTTGTTAAAGTGCATTACACTTTCTTTGTCTAGGCCATTAGTAAAATTAGCATCCCTATTCATGTTATGTGCCATCCCCTTATATGTTTTTTTGTCAAAATGCATGTTTGATGGCTGATAAAAACTAATTTTTGAAACCGCCCAAGCCAAGCATGTTAACCTCAACCAATGAGGATTAGCATGGACTTAGTATTTTCCTTAAAGCTAGCAAAATATCTTGGGGAAAATTAAGTTTTCTAGATCTGGAATCTAGGTTAAACAAGCTCAAATCATCTGATTTTGAAATGAAAATGGTCTTACAATTATTCCCTAAATGTTTGTGCCTTTTTCTTGAGTCAAAACCATAAGTGGTATGATCAACGGGCTGTTTCATCATCCCAAACTATTTCGGGGCTATGCAAATGAGCTTGTAATGCTCGTGCCACTCTTTCACTTCAGTCATAGATGTGTGAATGTCAACGACTCGAGTTTGGACCCGTAGACATAAAAAATAAGAGATATCCCTTGCTTTGCTATATCCCCTACTGGCAGCACAACTGTTTCAAATTGAAAAATCACTTTAAAATCATAAAAGATTTTTTATGATTTTTCTGCTATTTTTCTCTCAAAGCATGTCGAATTATCTTTAAAACGATGCTTATTCACCCTTGGATCATTCTAGATGAGAGAGTTATGATTTTTCAAGTCTAAACTGTCTGGAACCTTTGGAATCCAAACATGTATTCTAGTTGGGCCATTCAGGCCCAATAAATGATTTTTTCAAAATTTTCAAACATTTTTCCTAAAAGGTTCATGAAATTCCCTTTTCAGTAGGGTATTTTTTGAAATTTTTTGATACCAAATGAGTACGAGATGATTTTTCAAATTTTGACACACTTTTCCCTTATATGCTCTGCCAGCAATGCGTTCAATCCAAATTTGAAAATTTATTTTCTAGGAAAGTGACTTTTTGGGATAATGGGCACATTTTTAGATCAACCCTCATTGAGTTACCTTTCTAACGGTATCTTGCCCACCCTTTAAAGCTTTCAAACCAATTTACAATAAATTCGAGAAGTAGGATAGTGCAATACAGTCCCCTATTTTCGGTTATGGTCAAAATTAAGTTGTTTTCCCGAGTTTCATCTTGAGACATTCGAATGTCTCCGTATCAACCCGATCTGGCTTGAGAACATGCTTTGACCTCCTATAGGCTCGTATCAAGGCATAAACACCTTTTACATATTTACCATCTTCATTCGCAATAATTTTTTTCATAAAAAGTCATCAAAATGCTCACTCGTTTTTCAAATCACAAAGTTTTGTCAATTTAAGTCTCCCCACTTGGTTTTTCTAAAGAGTGTTAGATGTGTCACTTTTGGGGATACTCTTATCCTAATCTTACGAGGGGATACTCTGACCTCGCTCTTCAAAATTATCAAGATTTAAAAATTTTTCTTTGTCAAAATGATTTCTCATCCATGGGGATACTCCAACCCTGACCTTTTGAGGGGATACTCCAACCCTGCTCTAAAAATTGTTAAAATTTAAAAATCTTCCTTTGTTAAAAATTATTTGCCATTCACAGGGATACTCCAACCCTATCTTTCTAAGGTGATACTCGATCCTTATCTTTCAACTATAATTAATCTTTTTTTTTCTTTCTTGGATTTCCATGAATACGTCAAACAAACCTCATTTAATCAAGAAACCCAGATGCATCTCAAAAATTGTCGATTTGGTTATTCCCAAATAATTGATGCCAATTGTGAGATAAATTTCAATAGTCCATTCAATTTCCTTATCATTGCATTGAATGATCCATGTTATGTTACTTCATTTATTGTCTTACTAACATGATTTCTTTGTGATGATTATTTGCATTCATGTTTTCAAAATGTTTCAAATAAAATTAAAGGTAATGTTCCGCATGGATATCTCTTCAGTGCCCAAAGTGGAACATTCCATTTTCAAAGTAAAATCTAGAGGTCATTTTTATCAAAAATCTCTATATTCCCCATATCTTCGAAGCGTATATGAGATTAAATCTTTTTTTCATTAAAACTTTGATTTGTATTTCTATAAGATTCATGCATTAAAAGAGGATTATATTGAAATAATGACAAGTTAAGTCGAAAGAATCGAAATCGAGACAAGACATAGCTAGTAAGGTATCGATTACGAGTGTCACGAAGAGGTTCGTACCTTATCGTGTGTAACCAACTCCGAACCCAAATGACAAACCTTTGTATTACGTAGACCATGGGATCGATGTTTTAAGTTTCGTAACTCTAAATATAGATTTTAATAGGCATCCGATCATGCCTAACTCTAAATGATTGATGGCGACTCCAAATGTTGGCCATTTCATGATGGTCATTTGAGACCAATAAGATGAGTGATTCGTCTTATGGTCCCTTTCACTGTACCATAAGTCGAGAATCTATACATTCTCATTCTCATCACGTCGCCAAAGAAAAGTCTCATTCAAAAAGACATTTCTAAGTTAGGAAAATATTTTAAGTCGTACACACCTATAGATCCACGAGGATCCACCTTGGGGTATGTTACGATAGCTTGGCGACTCTACTAGGGATAATATAGAGAGCTAGGCCAATAACTAGCTGAGTCTTGCTAGGTTCCCAGTTCTTTCAATCTCTGGTCATTATTTAACTATGACTCTTTTTTGTTTTGTAAACTAATATTTCATTTAACGTGATTGTCAAAATTGTCTTACATTCAAATAATCATTAGTTTAATAAAAATGGTAATACGGAAGTAAACAAAAAGGTTTGATCATTTCCCCATCACACACTGCGCACTTGCATGTGCATTAATGTCCAGCCAAACTCCATGGCATGGTTACAACCCAATCATTCGAAAGAAGTAAGCTATCCGACTTTGTGAGTAACCCTCCGCATAGGCATGGCAATAACTTCTCGGATGTAAATTACCTATGTTTCTCATGAATAACCCTCCGCTTTTGTATAGGGAAATACATCCAATGAATCTAACCCATTTGGCCAAACCCACATGGGTCTAGGATCGGGGTCCCTCAACTGTCCTTACCAGACGGAGGAGCAATCAGATACCTATTTAGGTGTCAACTTAAACCTCATATAATGAGCCCTACGAGCTAAACCATGTCAAACCATACCAGAACACTGCTAGAATACCTGGAGAATAGGGTCACTCGAGGAAAATTCCTAACCTTTACTCTTAATTACAATGATTATGTAGGTGACAATGAGCATACAATTGTCACCCGCATCTGACTTTTTATCATTTATCAAGGCAAGGGATCGTACTGCCCGAACGATGGTTAACCTTTATAAAATAAGTGATTATGAGCAAAAAAACCATCGTTCATAATGTCTTATATTGTAAGCCGTTATGCTATCCGAGTCATGGCTTAACGTGCATCCGCACTACTGGTGATAAACGAATATTACCATTGGTCGATTATTTTTCTATCAAAATAAGATATTACATCACCTCATGAAGGGCAGATTGCATCTTGGTGTTGAAATGCTGTCCGTTTCTCATCTTACCACCTTGGTTGAGACATGTTATGAAATTTTTTTGTTCTGATGTTCTTAAATTCTTTATTTCCTTACATCAGTCTACTATATGTTCCACTAACTTATTTTCCCTTTGTTTGTGTTTTAGTGCATGCATCATTTCATCATAACCATCATGACTTTCATCATTTTGGGCCAATTGTTCAAGTTTGGTGTTCAGTAAGGGGCATCATTTATGGAGCAATAACTTATCTCAACTATCGAGTTTTTTGAAAACATTAGAACATGGTCAGAAGGTCGCCAACGTCAAGATGGGGACATCTTAAAGCCTAACTACGTCTCAAAAATGCATGAAAAGGTTAAGATCAATTTTTGTCCAAATGATTGTCGGGAACTGAAGCACATTTGGGACAATTGTGACAACAACATGAAAGAATCCTTCACGAAAAAGTATGGGGATATAGCTCTCTTACTTCGAGTTCAGTTGGATGATGGCTTATTGCGAGCAGTGTCACAGTTTTGAAATCTGGCCTACTGATGCTTCACCTTCAACCAACAAGATTTAGTCCCTACCATTGATGAGTACACAGCCCTGCTTAACATAGAAAGGGCTAAGTCAGATCAAATTTACTGCAAGGCGCTGACGCCTTCTCCATTCAAGAAAAGGTTGAGGGAAATTCTTGGAGTCATAGAAGCATGGGTTAACAGTCAAGTTAAAGTAAAAGGGAGTAGCAAATGCATCTCTTAGGCCAGCTTGAAAGAGGCAATAAGCTCAAGATATCTAAGTTCTAGCAATCTACAGGCTCATTATATTCCTAAAGACTTTGGGTTATGTAGAGGTAGCAGTCACAGATTTCTTTTCTCGCTTATGTTGGAACATCAACGCTGCTTCTGCCATTATCACGAAACCATCCACGTCCTCAGCTTTTGTAAAAGAATGGGAACAAGAAGGTTTATCTAGTGTGCCCCATTGCTCCAGCTATGGCTCCTAGGTTATTTTTGTGTTAGGAAAGGCAGACTTAGGCAAAGTGTCTTCTTCAAGATCAGTCTTTTTTCCACAGCATTAGAAGAAGAATGTCATTAATATAAGACAGAAAAGCATTGGGTTGAGGAATTACGAAATGTCAAGGAGGAAGAAATCATGTGGAGAGCCCTAGGTGTTCCCTGAATTGATTGTGTACAGATGTGGTGACTAAACTTGTGTGCCACTCCTGGGACTATGGAAATACCAGTTATGCTCCTCTTTTGATGTTACGTCAGTTCCAGTGCCAGCAATTCATCCCGTTCTCTGAAAACTTAGGACATTGGGATTTTGAATACGGAGAGCCTAATTATAAAGGGAAAGTCCAGTTAGCTTTCCAAGCTTGGAAAAAGATCCATTATATAGAAAGATACTAGAAAGGAAGCCCTACCACTCCTAGATACAAAGAATTGAGACTTCACCATATCAACGATCTATTGCCACCACCCAACTTTGGGATACTATAAATCCCAATAGAGGAACCACCTTTTGAGATCGAGCTATTTATAAGGGAGTTAGAACAAGAAAAAGGCATCCTTTACTATAGAAATCTCTCAACTTAAGGAGGAAAAGGGCCAGCTAGAGATGGATATCTACCTTAGGAGCGGTGAAATGGATCGAGTCATTAAAGAAAGGGATTGCTTCAAAGATGACCTTGAGAGCTTGACCAAGTATTATGTGACACTCAAAAAAGCTACCAAGTCTTGACGTACTGGCAAGACATCAGTCAAATGAGAAGCAAAAGTCACCACTCGCAATCATGAGCTAAATTAGTAAAAGAGGAAAATCAGAACCAACAAAGAAAAGTTCACGAGGGCACGTGCTCTTGCTTCCATGTACCAACGAAGGAATCAAAGACTCGAAACCCAAATGCGAGATGCGAGAGCCACCAGGGTTGAAAATGAAGCCCTCATTCATAGAATCCAGGAGTTAGAACAGTCTCTTCAGGATCATCAAGGTCATATTAATGAACTAACAAGGGTTTCCCAGCAAGGTGAACTAGATTAGCAAGTGACAATCGAGCAAGCACATCTAAACTACCAAAAACAACATCAGCAACTCATTCAACAAATTCAGATGGCTCAACGAGAGGCGAATGACAAGATTGAAGTAGCTTGATCCATAAGGCGAGATATTCTACTTGTTAGAGATCGTTAGCGATGACTTTTGGGTTTTCTTGATTGTGTGATTACATAATGTAATCATGTCATAAAAGAAAAACCTCTTTTATGACTCTATGAATGATGCTATTGATGAAGTTATTCCAAGAGTTAATTGTCTCCAATGTGTATGCACATTTAATTTCACCATTTTTTTCATTCCACTTACATCAATCATTCATTATCTTAACTCTTCATTACATCATTAATGTCATCAATAAATACATTTTTTTAAAAAGTCTAATACGGGAATTGGGCCATAAAAGTGCAAGGGATTCCAAGGTCAATTAGGAACACGAAACCTTACATCATGCACCGCTACAACACATGTCGCCATAAGCAAATCATGGAGAGTGATCACGAAGCTCATATTGAATGAGTTGAACTAATGGTTAAGGAATTAGAGGACTAGATGCTTCATCAGCAATATGAAATGCAAAATCAAATCACAAAACTTATGGAACTAATGATTGCCTCTATTAAAGGAAAAGGGCAAACCAGCACTACTGAAACAAGGAATGATTCTCCCAATGTTGAAAGTCCCCATGCCAATAATCCAGAACTTGCCCAAGGGGAACGAGACAAGAACAACGACCTGCTCCTACACCTGTCGCTCAGGCTCTGCCAGTTATCTACCTTAATCCCATTATGGCAGGTCAATTGATTCCCAGTACTCAAGGGGTGAATGCGAAAGTCTCATCAGCAGATTCGATAACCCTTGACCATGAGGAACCAAAGAAAATAGAAGGTCAAAAGTCCACCATGACTGCGACAAAAGTGAACAAATTCTAGCTACTGGAAAAATGTCTCCAAGCTATTGAGGGGAATGACAAGTTCAAAGCTCTTGATGCACAATCACTGTCTTTGGTGTCCAACCTTGTCATTCCCCTGAAGTTCAAAGTCCCAGAGTTTGAAAAGTTCAATGGAACAACTGACCCTTCTGTCCATGTCCTAATGTACCTATGAAAGATGGCCGGATATGAGAAAGATGAAAAGCTGCTCATCCATTGCTTCCAACACAGCCTCGTTGGGGTAGTAGCTCAATGGCATATCAAGCTAGACAATGTGAAAATCAATCATGGGCTGACTTGGCTGAGGCCTTTCTAAATCAATACTAGCACGTGACAGATTGGGCATCGGATCGACATTCCTTGATGAATTTTGAAAAAGATCCACTAAAAGCTTTAAGTAATATGCCCAAAGATGGAGAGATAAAGTAGCCCTAGTCCAGCCCCCTTACAGAAAAAGAGATGACAGTTACTTTTATCCACACCTTATGCGTTCTTTATTACTGAAAGCTCATAGGAAATGCCAGCAAGAAATTTATAGACCTAGTCCTCTCTGGAGAAATGATTGATGCAGCCATTAAGAGTGGTAGAATGTCAGCGAGGGAAACATTTAGATTAAGCAAGAAGCCTATTGCCAGCAAAAAGAAGGAAGAAGAGGCTAATGCCATAAGTTATGCTAGCTTATATCAACCAAAATGATGCCAAACACCCGACCCTCACTACCTAAGCATGCTATATTCTCGCCTTATCGCCATACCCCCTCAGCCAATTAATGGCAGAACCAACAACCCATCCTTTGCTTTCCCATCTAACCCACCATAAGGCTACCCTTCATAAGTCCATCAAAATACCAATTGAACAACCAATAATGCACCTGGCAATTGAGGTGTAAATCAACAAAGACAACATTTTGATCCCATCCCTATGACTTATAAAGAGCTCTACTAGACCTTGCTCTAAAATCATTTAGTGGCCCTAATTTATGTCTTAAAAAAGAAGCCACCATACCCATAATGGTGTAATACCATGCTGAAGCAGCGAGGCATGACATTGAGAATTACATATCTTTCAAATGAAATGTGCAAAATCTAATTAACTCAAAAGTCTTGCAATTTAGGATGAACCAGGGACTAAATGTTGCTGCCAATCCTTTACCAAACTACATTGAGCTAGCTACAAACATGATTGACATGAGAACAAATATGAAGTAAGGGCAAGCATAGAGGATGAAAGATGGCAATGTTCTTGGTCTGGCAAGCATTGATTCAGGTTGGGTTGCTCAATGCAACAGAAAAATTGGAAGACAGCCCCAACAACTTCTGTGACTTCCACATGATTGTAGGTCATACCTTACAACATGCAAGGAGTTTAGGTCCATGGTTCAAAGAATGATGAATGAAGGCCAGATAGAATTCTATCATGCAATCACACTTACTACTGAATCTATCAACATGATAGGAGATGAAACCATGAAGCCACCTTATGGAAGAAATTGACCCCTCATTCTTTATGGTAAGTCAAGTTTTGAGGTTAGTTTTTTGACACCTAAACCAAAGTTAGTTATAGAAGTACCTAAACCATTCTCGTATAAGAACAATAAAGTTATCCTATAGAAATATGAGAATCAAGTAGTGATGATCGGAGAACTAACTCCCTCAACTACCATAATGGAATTATCAGAAGTTATTCACGTATCCCATAGCGGTATGTGTTTAGCTCCCCCAGCTCAAGAAAAATAAAAGGTTGATGCATCTCCAAGCACCAGTGCCACTCAAACCTAAGCAAAGAATTTTGAGCCCAAAAAAGTTAAGGAAACAGTGAACAAAAGAGAAGCCAAAAAGTTTCTTAAATTTATCAAGCACAGTGAATACTGCATTATGGATCAGTTCAGCAAATAACCTGCCAAAATTTTTGTGCTATCTATGCTTCTTAATTCAGAGGTTCACTAAAATGCAGTACTAAATGTGCTAAACGAAGCATATGTGCCCCCGGATGTCTCTGTAGATAAATTGGATCAGCTTGTGAACAACATCATGGCTGATAATTACATATCCTTCATTGATGATGAGATCCCACCCGGAGGCAAAGGCAGTTATAAAGCTCTGCATATCACTACCCATTGCAAGGGACGTATTTTACCTAAAGTACTTATAGACAATGGGTTAGCCCTTAATGTCATTCCTATGACTACATTAACCAAACTCCCTGTCGATTAGTCTAACATCAAAAGTGGCCATACCATAGTCTGAGCTTTTGATGGAACATGTCATGGAGTAACTGGAAATATCACAATCTAGCTTCAAATAGACCCATGTACATATCAAGTTAACTTTCAAGTTATGGCTATTAATCTTCTTACAACTGCCTATTAGGCAGGCCATGGATACACTCTGCTAGAGCCGTCCCATCTTTTTTCCATTAGAAGCTTAAATTTGTGATAGATGGCAAAGTAGTCACCATCGGAGCTGAAGAATAAATGATCGCCACTGCTTTCACTGCGTATATCTACATAGAGCCTAATGAAGATGCACCAGATTCATTATTCCAATCCTTTAAGTTCATCAATGTGACATTTATGGGAAAAGGATTGCCAATAGTTGAACCCTACCTATCAAAGAGTACCCAATGACTATTGGCAAAGGTTCTCATGCTGGAAAAGGGCTTGGAAAGAATCTACAAGGGATGGCTCAAGCCCTACAGGTCAGTACTCAAGCTAATAAAAGAGGCTTAGGATTTAAGGCCAATGCACACTCAAGAAAGTAGTAAGAAAAGAGGATCTGTAACTAGAAGATGATGCAATCATTGGATCAAGTGAAAAATCAAAGTCAAGAATATTCCTATCTCTCCAGGAGATATTCTATTCAGGAGGACGAATTGACCTAAACCGACTAGATGAGCAAAAGGCAAAAGATGTCTTGGTCATATTGAACAGAGCATTTAACAACCTCTATCTCCAAGATACCAAGCCATAAAAGTCATGTCCTTCCACTAAAACTTGATTTTGATGATAAGGTTATGACAGAAGCCCTAGCACTTTTCCTGTCCCTTTCATGTAAAGAAATGAAAACCTACCTGCCCTCGTCCAAAAGCAGAAAGGTGTCCTATGTAAGGGGTATTTTTTATCAAACATTATAAATGAAATGACTTTTGCATATATATCGTTTCATATTGTGTATCACTTTTCAACCTTTTTGTCTCCATTACTCTCTTTTGCCTTTATTTGTATCCAAATCCCTTAGTTATGTGTATACTATTTGCAATATTTATTTACCCTTTCGGGTGTCTTAATGATAGTGACATAGATATGTCAGATGGGTCTTTGAAGATTGATTTTGAACAATCAATTTGCACTAGTGAAATCGATCATGAAGAAGATTTTAAAGAAAGCTCTATATTACCGGACATCTTACGATTAGTTGAACAAAAGGAGAAGCAGATCATGCCCCATAAAGACCCAACAGAAGTAATAAATCTGGGTACTTAGGAAGACTGAAATGAGGTGAAAATCGAAACCTCAATAAAGTCAACAACTAGGACCAAGCTGATAGACCTACTCTAGGAATATTAAGATGTATTCACTTAGTCATACCAAGACATGCCAGGACTAGACACTGATATAGTGGTCCACAAGCTTCCCATTAAGCCTGGATGCAAACCAATTCGGCAAAAGTTAGAAAGGATGACATAAAAAATGCTCCTCAAAATTAAAGAGGAAATCAAGAAGCAGTTTGATGCAGGGTTTAATGGAGTAGCCAAATATCCAAAATGGGTTGCCAATATAGTCCCAGTCCCAAAGAAAGATGGGAAGGTACAAATATGTGTTGATTATCAAGATCTAAATTGAGTTAGTCCTAAGGATAACATCCTGCTACCCGATATTGAGACTTTGGTAGACAACACGACCAAGAATTCTTTTTTCTCCTTTATGGATTGATTCTCAGGCTATAACCAGAACAAGATGGCGCTCGAAGATATGGAGAAAATAACTTTCGTAACCATGTGGGGAATATTCTGCTATAATGTCATGCCCTTTGGACTCAAAAATGCTGGGGTAACATATCAATGAGCCATGGTAGCCTTGTTCCATGACATGATGCGTAAAGAAATTGAGGTCTACATTGATGACATGATTGCCAAGTCAACGAAAGAGGATGATCATGTCACAGATCTTCAGAAACTTTTTGAACGATGATGAAAATTTCAACTGAAATTAAATCCTACCAAGTGTACGTTCAAAGTCACGTCGAGTAAGCTTCTAGGTTTATAGTTAGCAAAAAGGGATTGAAGTTGACCCAGATAAAGTTAAAGCTATTCAGGATATGCCACCACCTCAAATGCAAAAGAAAATGAGTAGCTTTTTGGGGAGGCTAAACTACATTGCTAGATTCATATCCCAGCTCACTGATAAATGCGACCCTATCTTCTGGCTCCTTCACAAACAAAATCTAGGAGAGTGGAATGAGGCATGTCAAGAAGCCTTTGATAAAGTCAAGCATTATCTGTCAAGCCCACCAGTGTTGGTGCCATCGGTGCTCGGTCAACCTTTAATCCTTTACTTAGCAGTCTTTGACAAGTCTAAGGGTTGTGTATTAGAATAGCATAATAAGTCAGGAAAGAAGGAACAAGCAATCTACTACTTAAGTATAAATTTTACGAAATATGAGTGTAATTACTCTGCAGTCAAAAAATTATGCTATGCTTTAGTGTGGATAGCCAAGATACTCAGGTAGTACATGCTATATCACACCACATGGTTGATTGCAAGGCTCAATCCTGTCAAGTATCTATGCAAAGCCCCTGCACTATCAAGAAGGCTAGCTAGATGGCATATCCTACTTTCTAAATACGATATTGCTTATGTCAATCAAAAGGCCATTAAGGGCAGTGCGATAGCTGACTTTTTGGCAAGTCGAGCCGTAAATGACTATGAACCCTTAAATTTTGACTTCCCAGATAAAGATCTAATGTGCGTTTCTAAAGATGAAGATGCCTTTAACCAAGATCAATCCTGAAAGATGTATTTTGATGATGCATCAAACGCTCTAGGACATAGAATTGGGGCAATATTGATGTCACCCGACGAGAGTCATATCTGTTCACAGCAAGGTTAAATTTTGACTGCACGAATAATATCGCAGAATATGAAGCGTGTGTCATAGGGCTTCAAGTAGCCATTGAGAGGAACGTTAGGATATTAAAAGTGTTTGGTGATTTGGCCCTAGTCATCTACTAATTGAAAGGAGAGTGGCAAATTCATGATGCCAAGCTGATGTAGTATGGGAAGCTGATAGCAGAGCTTAAGAAAGAATTTGATGATATTAGTTTTCAACATTTACGTCGAGAAGAGAACCAAATAGCTAATGCTTTGGCTACCCTATCATCAATGTTTAAAGTCAACTAGGAGTTAGACATTGCCCCCATCCAGATGAGCATCTACACAACTTTGGTTCATTGTCATAGTGTCAAAAGAGAGAAGGATAGCCTCTCGTGGTACTATAACATCCTTTATTACATCAAGGATCAGGAATATACCAAACATGCAATTAAGACTGATAAAAGGACCATCAAAAGGCTAGCTATACGATTTATTCTCGATGGAAAAGTCTTGTAGAAAAGGAGTCACGATCAAGTATTACTCAGATGCATTGATACTCCTAAAGCCAAAAAGATCCTAGAAGAAGTTCATGAAAAGATTTGTGGCACTCATACTAATGGACATCGGATGGCCAAGCAAATCATAAGAGTGGCTTATTACTGGTTAACCCTCAAGAGAGATTGCATCAATTACATATGGAAATGCCATAAGTGTCAAATCTATGCAGACAAGATCAATGTCCCTCCAATGTCACTACACATCATAATGGCCCCATGGCCCTTCCCCATGTGGGGCATGGACATGATCAGGCCAATCACCCCCAAAGCTTCCAATGGGCATCATTTTATCTTGGTAATGATTAACTATTTCACCAAATGGGTGAAGGCTACCTTGTATGCTAATGTCACTAGATCGACCATTTGTAAGTTTGTCAAGCGAGACATCATCTGTAGATATGGCCTCCTAAACCAAGTTATCACAGATAACATAAGCAATTTAAACAATAAAATGATGCAAGCAGTCTGTTCATAGTTTAAGATCCAACATCATAATTCTATCCCTTATCGCCCAAAGATGAATAGGGC
Organism: Adansonia rubrostipa; assembly: GCA_038381775.1. Taxonomy (NCBI): domain Eukaryota; kingdom Viridiplantae; phylum Streptophyta; class Magnoliopsida; order Malvales; family Malvaceae; genus Adansonia; species Adansonia rubrostipa. The sequence goes on along the minus strand of JBBYHM010082076.1, from coordinate 16,630 downwards.
AGTCAAGGCAGCCAACAAAAACATTAAAACAATAATTGAGAAAATGGCTAAGACTTACAAGGACTAGCATAAGAAGCTATTCTCTGTAGTTCATGCCTATCAGACCTCAATTCGCACTTCCACAGGTGCTACCCTATTTTCTTTTATCTATGGAATGGAACTTGTATTGCCTATCGAAGTTGAGATCCCTTCTCTCAAAGTCGTGATGGAAACCAAACTTGAAGAAGCCAAATAGGTTAAGAACAGATATGACCAGCTTAACCTCATCAAGGAAAAATGCATGAAGGCCATCTGCCATGGTCAAATGTATCAAAGACGTATGATCAAAGCCCATGACAAAATGATGTGCCCACGCCAATTTCACCTAAGTGAATTGGTATTGAAGAAGATCCTTCCAATTCACAAAGATGCACAGGGCAAGTGGACCCCTAATTATGAAAGACCATATGTCATGAAGTAAACCTTCTCCAAAAGGGCCGTAATCTTATCAGAAATGGATGGCAATGTCTTACCCATCCCAATCAACTCAGATTCTATCAAGAAATATTACACGTAAAGGGTGAAAGCTTGAAAAAGCATCTTTCAAAAAGAGGGAGAAAGTAAAAAAAAAAAAAAAACAAAAACAAAAACAAAAGCAAAACGAAAAAAAATAAAAACAAAAAAAAGGGTCCAAATGAAAATTTAGTAAGAGCATCTAGGCAACTAACCCAAGTATGGTTAAAAACCTTAAAGGTGACTTAAGAAGATCAATTTTGATGAGACATGAACTGAAAGCATCCACAAGATAATACAATGCAATCCTAGAGATCTTTCGAAGATCAGCTCATGCTAGGCGCATTCATTGTTCGAGAAACGTTCCAAAGAGCACTTAAAGAACATCCATGTCATGATTGTCAGAGGCATCTTTCGCCTAAAAGATCATCTTTCTCGCTACCCTATCAATTACTTGTCAAATAGTATACTGAGTTATGTCTATTTGTTATCATTAATGAATATTACCTTATTTCTTTTAACCCCTGTACAATTCACATTGCACTTCTCATTTAGTTGATAATGTTTGATAATTAACTGAAATATGCATCAAGACATCTTGATATTACATCGAAAGGAAAAGAAAAGCATAGGGTATTTTGCTTATGCCCTGATAGTCAAAATCATGCACTTTTCACGTCCAAACACCCATTCAGCATGACCATACACCAAACCATTTCTTACTTTCACAAGCCACATCTCCAAAAAAACTATTTTAAGCTAACTAAAAATCAACCCATGCATTCTATCAAAATCCTGTCGAAATTGGAGACATCAACCTAATCAGTCGAATAGCCTCCAAATTGTTGACAATGCCCTCTATTTTTCAGGAATATGATTGAGCCTCTCGAATCGAGAAACAGAACGGTCTAAATTCTTGATACTAAATTTTGGTCACATCCCTAGTGTACCAAGGACAACCTACAATCCCCAGCGGGATTAGGAAAATTTCCATCTATAGTCACATCAAAGACAAATCGCCATCCCTATGAGAGTTTGAAGGACATACAAAGAGAACTATAGCTATCTCGCATATTAGATTTCATATCATGCAATCATGATAGCATTTCATATCATGCACTCATATTACAATCATACATCATTTTTATAATATCACTTCAACCCAGGTTTGCTGAACCTCTAAGGAATTTCTGGTAAAAACTCTAAGTGTCATTCAGGTAGGGTTTTTTTCTTCCCATCACCTTATGTCAAAACCCTTTTTATCAAGCAACTACTGTCAAGGAATTGTTGTCCAAAAACTATCGTCAAAGAAACTTTTGTTAAAAACATTTGTCAAAAGCTTTGTCAAGAATTTTGTCGGGAACTAGTGCCAAAACCCTTCTTAACAGGAAATTTTGTTATGAATTTCTATTAAGAAATGCTTGTATTAGAAGTTTTGTTAAAACTTTATTGGTATTCTTTTAAAGCCCATAAATCAATAGAACCCCTTAAAAGCCCATAAGTCAGTGGCACCCTTTTAAAGTCCACAAGTCAATGGCACCCTATTAAAGCCCATAAATTAGTGGCACCCTTTAAAAGCGCATAAGTCAGTGGCACCCCTATAAAGCCCATAAGTTAGTGGCACCCTTTTTAGGCCCACATGTTCGTGGTACCCTTTCCAAAGCCTACATGAGCTAGTGGCACCCAAGTTTAAGTCAAAGCCTACACAAGCTGGTGGCACCCAAGTTTGAGTTAAAGCCCGCACGAGCTGGTGGCACCCCAGTTTGAGTTAAAGCCCGCACAAGCTAGCGGTACCCAAGTCAAAGCCCATAAGCTAGTGGCATCCAAGTCCAACTCAAAGCCAATAAGCTAGTGGCACCCAAGTTTAAGTTAAAGCCCACACAAGCTGATGGCACCCACATAAAAAATCCACATTACTTCATACCTGCCTAAGAGGATCAAACCTTAGAAAACCTAACACCTTAGTGTTTTGGGGAACGTCAGTCCACCCTGGATAAACTATTGTCTATTTGTCTTTGCGCTATTCCTAATTCTCAGCAAAGATCAAAGAGGGGCAGCTGTAGATACCTTATTTTGTCCGAGTTGATTTTTAGCAATCTGGAGGATGGACATGAAAGGGGGCATTGTCGATCGGTGAAAAAGTATTTTGAGGAGGTCAAGAAGGCTTAAGGATCATATCAAAGGTCAATGCAAAGATGTGGCATCAAATTGACATAGTTCAAGGTATCTAGGGATAAAAGATATAAGAAAATTCATAATTTTACTTGAATGTATCGATTCATGGTTCTTATGTATCGATACAATGCTCTAAAGATCCAAAAATTTGAAATGTCCCTATTTGTATTGATACAACATGTAGATGTATTGACACATGAGCTTCTGTATCGATACAGGATCTCATGTATCGATACAGTGGTTCATAATATCGATATAATGATCATTATCTCTATACAATGTTATTGTATCGATACATCAAGGTTTTTAGACCAAATGTATCGATACATTATGAAATCTATCAATACATGCAGGCCATTTTCACGTTTCAAGCATTTTTAACTCAATCCACCATTAATCAAAAACTAGATTTTAACTTTTTTTTTACATCAGGAAAGATTCAAACACATATCAGATTATGAATTTAGACTTTTGAATTAATCAAAACATTTTTTTGAAGTCCAAATTGGATCAAAAAAGGTCAGCATCATATGATCACCCTACTCTCTAGCTTATTAACCAATATCACCATCAGGCACCCTATTTGCTAGAAAAGCATTTTAGCATTTAAACCAGCCACCCTATGTGCATCACATTTGTAGCAAGTTGCTCCCTACAGCCACCCTATAGCTACCATGCAGACATCACCTTGTCCCCTTGAGAAATGGCCAAAAAAACCTCTAAATTAGCTCTAAAATGTGAGTATAAATAGACCACTTCTGTTTCAGCAGAGAAAGGTTGGATTCAAGCTTGTTTTAGCTTCCAAAAACACACCCACATATAAAAAAAAGAAATCTCATAGCTTTCCACCCACCACCCAAAAACAGCCCTAAAACACTCACTCTCAACACCCTCATCCATACCAGAACCAAAACCTTATTGTTTCTCTCTTTTTCTTGCTTATTAACAACAAGGAAGAGGGGGAAATTCAAGCCATATCTGCTGCTCCAACAGTTTGACGAAAGTTAAAGTCTTATTGGTATAACTTATATTTTTTGTTTTTCAGCACCTTCATCATTTTAGTGAGCTCTCCATGTTTCCATCACCTTCTTAGGATTGTCATGCATTATTGTGGCATTTGGTTAAGGTAGTTTAAGATTTGGATGCCTTAATGCCCCTTTTATGTGCAAAATGCCTCATTTCATCCTCATAAGTTTGATATCTCTTGCTCATGCATTTTATACCCTGTCCATGCATCTTGTTATCTGTAATCTATGTATGAATTAGTAGCCTAACATATTTCAAGCACATTTACACATTAACTTGCATGAATCATTCTCATTTTTAGCATCCATAACATTTTTTATCGAAGTGCATAACACTTTCTTTGTCTAGGCCATTAGTAAAATTAACATTCCCATTCATGTTATGTGCCATCCCCTTGTATTTTTGTTGTCAAAATGCATGTTTGATGGCTGATAAAAAATAATTTTTGAAACCCTCCAAGCCAAGCATGTTAACTTTAACCAATAAGGATTAGCATGGACTTAGCATTTTTCTTAAAGCTAGCAAAATATCTTAGGGAAAATTAAGTTTTTTAGATCTGGAATCTTGGTTAAATAAGCTAAAATCTTCTGATTTTGAAATGAAAATGGTCCTACAATTATTCCCTAAATGTTTATGCCTTTTTCTTGAGTCAAAACCATGAGTGGTACGATCAATCGACTGTTTCATCATCCCAAACTACTTTGGGGCTGTGCAAATGAGCTTGTGATGCTCGTGCCACTATCTCCTTCAGTCATAGATGTTCAAATGTTAATCACTCGAGTTTGGACCCGTAGACATAAAAAATAAGAGATATCCCCAGCTTTGCTTTATCCCCTACTGGCAGCACAACTATTACAAATTAAAAAATCACTTTAAAATCCTAAAAGATTTTCCATGAATTTTTTGATATTTTTCTCTCAAAACATGTCAAATTATTCTTAAAATGATGTCTTATTCACCCTCGGATCATTCAGGATGAGAAAGTAATGATTTCTCAAGTCTAAACTATCCAGAACCTCTGGAATCTGAACATATGTTCTAGTTAGGCTGTTCAGGCCCATTAAATGATTTTTTCAAATTTTTCAAACAATTTTCCTAAAAAGTTTGTGAAATTCCCTTTTTAGAAATGTATTGTTTGCAATTTTTGATGCCAAATGAGTCTGAGGTGATTTTTCAAATTTTGACACACCTTGTCTTTCATATGCTCTGCTAGCAACACGTTCAATCCGAACTTAAAAATTTATTTTTTGGGAAAGTGACTTTTTGGGATAATGGACACATTTTTAGATCGACCCTCATCGAGTTACCTTTTTAACAATATCTTATCCACCTTCTAAAGCCTCAAACCAATTTAGAATAAATCCGGGAAGCAGGATAGCGTGATGCTGTCTCCTATTTTTGGATATGGTCAAAGTTAAGTTGTTTTTCTGAGTTTCATCTCAAGACATTCGAATGTCTCCTTATCAACCTGATTAGGCTTGAAAACATGCTTTGACCTCCCAAAGGCTCGTATCAAGGCACAAACACCTTTTACATCTTTACCATCCTCATTCATAATAATTTTTTTCACCAAAAGTCGTCAAAATGCTCACTCGTTTTCCAAATCACAAAGTTTTGTCAATTTAAGTCTTCCCACTCAACTTCTTTAAAGAATGTCAGATGTGTCACTTTTGGGGATACTCAAATCTCGATCTTACGAGGGGATACTCCAACCTTGCTTTTCAAAATTATAAAGATTTAAAAATCTTTCTTTGTCAAAATGATTTTTCATCCATGGGGATACTCCAACCCTGACCTTTTGAGGGGATACTCCAACCCCACTCTCAAAATTATCAAGATTTAAAAATCGTCCTTTGTCAAAAATTGTTTGCCATTCACGGGGATACTCCAATCCTACCTTTTTGAGGGGATACTCCAACCCTATCTTTTAACTATAATTAATCTTTTTTTCTCCTTCTTGGATTTCCATGAATACATCAAACAAACCTCATTGAATCAAGAAACCTAGATGCATCTTGAAAATTGTTGATTTGATTATTCCCAAATAATCGATGCCAATTGCGAGATAAATTCTAATAGTCCATTCCTTTTCTTTATCATTGCATTGAATGATCCATGTTATGTTACTTCATTTATTGTCTTACTAACATGATTTCTTTGTGATGATTATTTGCATTCATGTTTTCAAAATGTTTCAGATAAAATTAAAGGTAATGTTTTGCATGGGTATCTCTCCAGTGCCGAAAGTGGAACGTTCCATTTTCAAAGTAAAAACCAAGGGTCATTTTTATTAAAAATCTCTATATTCCATATCTCTTTGGGGTATATATGAGATTAGATCTTTTTTTCATTAAAACTTGGATTTGTATTTCTATAAGATTCATGCATTAAAAGAGGGTTATATTGAAATAATAACAAGGTAAGATCGAAAGAATCGAAATCGAGACAAGATACAGCTAGTAAGGTATCGATTGTGTGCATCGTGAAGAAGTTTGCACCTCAATATGCGTAACCAACTCCCAAACCCAAATGATGAACCTTTGTATTACGTAGACCATGGGATCGATGTTTTGAGTTTCATAACTCAAAGGTTTCAATTGGCATCTACTCATGCCTAACTCTAAATGATCGATGGTGACTGCAAATGTTGGCCATTTCGTGATGGTCATTCGAGACCAATAAGATGAGTGATTCATCTTATAGTCCCTTTCGCTGTACCACAAGTTGAGAATCTGTACATTCTCATTCTCATCACATCGCCAAAGAAAATTCTCGTTCAAGAAGACATTTCCAAGTCAAAAAAATATTTTAAGTCGTACGCACCAATAGATCTGCGAGGATCCACCCCGCAGTACATTACGACAATAGACGAACTTTGATTCTAAAAATTGGTGGGAAGAAAAGTTCTCTTATCAAACCAAAGCATTAGTATCATTTATCCCAACGAGGAAAATGAGTTTATGGTGCCTAATCTTGAAAAGAAGGGAGATTATTATATGAATACATGTTTGTCGTAAATGACAAACAGACTTTAGCTTTAAGAAATAGGGGGAAAAGAAGCTTTTCTTATGAAACCAAAGCATCAATGTCATTTATCCTAATGAGGAGAATGAGTTTATTACATGCAATCATGAAAAGATAAAAGATTGCCATATGAATCCGTGTTTGTCCTAATTGATAGATGAACTTTGATTCTAATAATGGGTGAGAAAAAAAGCATTTTAAATGAAATCAAAGCATCAATGACATTTATCCTAATGAGGAGGATAAGTTTATGGTGCTAATCATAAAAGGAAAAGAGATTATTATGAATTCATGTTTCTCCCAATTGAGAAATGAACATTAACTCTAAAAAAAGTGGGAAAAAAATCTTTTCTTGTGAAATCAAAGCATCAATGTCATTTATTCCAAGGAGGAAAATGAGTTTATGGTTCCTAATCATAAAAAAAAAAAGTAGATTATTATGTAAATCAGTGTTTGTCTTAATTGACAGATGAACTTTAATTCTAAAAAATGGTGGGAAGAAAAGCTTTTCTTATGAAACCAAAGCATGAACGTCATTTACCCTAATAAGGAGAATGTGTTTATATGCCCAATCATGACAAAAAAGGAGATTACTATGTGAAGCTGTGCTTGTCCAACTTGGCAAATAACCTTTAATTCTAAAACATGGTGGAAAGAGAAGCTTTTGTTATGAAAGCAAAGCATCAATGTCATTTATCCCAATAAGAAGAACGAGTTTATGGCACCCAATCATGGACAAATAGGAGATTATTCTATTAGTCTGCCTTTGTCCTAATCGATGGACAAATTTGATTCTCAAAAATGATAGAAAGAAATGTTCCTTTTATGAAACCGAAGCATCAAAGTCATTTATCCCAATGAGGAGAATGAGTTCATGGTGCCCAATTTGAAAAAAAAGGAGATTATGTGTGAATTTGTGTTTGTCCCAACTAACAAACAAACTTTAGCTCTAAGAAATAGGGTAAAGAGAAGCTTTTCTTATGAAACTAAAGCATCAATGTCATTTATTCCAATAAGAAGAATGAGTTTGTCGTATGCAACAATGAAAAGGAAGAAAATTACTATGTGAATCCATGTTTGTCCTAATTGATAGATGAAATTTGATTCTAAAAAATGGTAGGAAGAAAAGCTTTTTGAATAAAACCAAAGCACCAATGTCATTCATCTGAATGAGGAGAATGATTTTATGGTGCCCAATCACGAGAACAAAAGAGATTATTATGTGAATCCGTGTTTGTCCTAATTGACAAATGAAAATTAACTCCAAAAGAAGGTGAAAAGAGAAGTTTTTCTTATAAAACCAAAGCATCTATGTCATTTATCCCAATGAGTAAAATGAGTTTATGGCACCCAATCCTGAATAGAAAGGAGATTATTATGTGAAACTGTGTTTGTCCTAATTAATAAACAAACTTTGATTCTAAAAACTGGTGGGAAGAAAAGCTTTTTTTTATGGTGCACAATCATGAAAGGAAAAGAGATTATTATGTAAATCCGTGCTTGCCCCATTGACAAACAAACTTTAATTCTAAAAATGGTGGGAAGAGAAGCTTTTCTTATGAAACCAAAACATTAAAGTCATTCATCCCGATGAGTAGATCGAGTTTATGGTACCCAATCATGAATAGAAATAAGATTATTATGTGAATCCATGTTTGTCTTAATTGACAGACAAACTTTGACTCTGAAAACCAGTGGGAAGAAAAGCTTTTGTTTGTGGTACACAATCACGAAAAGAAAAAAGATTATTTTGTAAATCCGTGTTTGCCCAACGAAATTGAACTCTAAAAAATAAGGGAAAGTGAATCTTTTTATATGAAACCAAAGCATCAATGTCATTTATCCCAATATGTAGAATGAGTTTATAGTGCCCAATCACAAATAAAAAGGAGATTATCATGTGAATCTGTAGTTGTCCTAATTAACAGATGAACTTTAATTCGAAAAAAATGGTAGGAAGAAAAGGTTTTCTTTATGGTACCCAATCATGAAAAGAAAAGAGATTATTATGTGAAACCGTGTTTGTCCTAATTGATAGACAAACTTTGATTTTAATAAAAGGTGGGAAGAAAAGCTTTTTAAATAAAACCAAAGCACCAATGTCATTTACGCCAATAATGGTGCCCAATCACAAAAGGAAAGGACATTATTATGTGAATTCATGCTTGTGCCAATTGATAAATGAACATTAAATCTAGAAAAAGGTGGAAAGAGAAGCTTTTCTTATGAAACCAAAGCATCTATGTCATTTACCCTAATGAGCAGAATGAGTTTATGGTACCCAATCATGAAAAGAAAGGAGATTATTATGTGAGTCCATCTATGTCTTAATTGACAGATGAACTTTGATTTTGAAAATTGGTGGGAAGAAAAGCTTTTCTTTATGGTACACGATCACAAAAAGAAAATAGATTATTATGTAAATCCATGTTTGCCTTAATTGAAACTTTAATTCTAAAAATGGTGGGAAGAGAAACTTTTCTTATGAAACCAAAGCATCAAAGTCATTTATCCTAATGAGTAGATCGAGTCTATGGTACCCAATCATGAATAGAAATAAGATTATTATGTGAATCTGTGTTTGTCTTAATTGACAGATGAACTTTGATTTTGAAAACCAGTGGGAAGAAAAGCTTTTCTTTATAGTGCACAATCACGAAAAAAAAAAGAGATTATTATGTAAAAAAGAGATTATTATGTAAATCCGTGTTTGCCTAATTGACAAACAAACTTTAATTCTAAAAAATGAGGGAAAGAAAAGCTTTTAATATGAAACCAAAGCATCAATGTCATTTATCCCAATGTGTAGAATGAGTTTATGGTGCCCAATTATGGAAAAAAAAGAGATTATCACGTGACTTTATCACTGTCTTAATTGGCAGATAAACTTTGATTCCAAAAAATGATGGGAACAAAAGCTTTTCTTTATGGTACCTAATCATGAAAAGATAGGAGATTATTATGTGAATCCATGTTTGTCCTAATTGATAGGCGAGCTTCAATTCTAAAAAATGGAGGAAGAAAAGCTTTTTAAATGAAACCAAAGCACCAATGTCATTTATGCCATAAGGAAAATGATTTTATATTACCTAATCAGGAATAGAAAGGAGATTATTATGTGAATCCGTGTTTGTCCTAATTGATAAACCTACATTAACTCTAAAAAATGATGGAAATAAAGGCTTTTCTTATGAAACCAAAGCATCTACTCCAATGAGTACAATGAGTTTATGGCACCCAATCATGTAAAGAAAGGAGATTATTTTGTGAATCTGTCTTTGTCTTAATTGATAGACCAACTTTAATTCTAAAAAATGGTGGGAAGAAAAACTTTTCTTTATGGTACCGAATCATGAAAAGAAAAGAGATTATTATTTGAATCTGTGTTTACCCTAATTGGCAAATGAACTTTAAAAAATAGGGGAAAGGGAACCTTTTCTTATGAAACCAAAGATCAATGTCATTTATCCTAATAAGTAGAATGAGTTTTTGGCACCTAATCATGAAAATCATGCAAATCTGTGTTTGTCCTAATTGATAGATGAACTTTGATTCTAAAAAATTGCAGCAAGAAAAGCTTTGTAAGTGAAACTGAAGAATCAATGTCATTTATCCTAAAGAGGAGAATGAGCTTATGGTGCCCAATCATGCAAAAAAAGGAGATTATGATGCAAATTTGTCCTTGTCCCAATTGACAAATGAACATGAGTTTTCAAAAAGGGTGGAAAGAGAAGCTTTTCTTATGAAACCAAAGCATCAATATCATTTATCCCAATGAGTAGAATAAGTTTATGGCACCTAATCATGAAGAGAAATAAGATTATTATGTGAATCCGTGTTTGTCCTAATTGACAAATTAACTTTGATTCTAAAAAAGGGTGGGAAGAAAAGCTTTTTAATGAAACTAAAGCATTTATGTCATTTATGCCAATGAGGACAATGAGTTTATGGTGCCCAATCATGAAAAGAAAGGAGATTACTAAGTGAATCCATGTTTGTCCGAATTGAGAAACAAACTTTAATTCTAAAAATTATGGAAAGAAAAGCTTTTCTTATGAAACCGAAACATCAAAGTCATTTATCCCAATGAGTAGATCGAGTTTATGGTACCCAATCATGAGTAGAAATGAGATTATTGTGTGAATCCATTTTTGTCTTAATTAATAGACAAACTTTGATTGTAAAAAATGGTGGGAAAAAAATCTTTTCTTATGAAACCAAAGCATCAATGTCATTTATCCCAATGAGGAGAATAAGCTTATGGTGCACAATCATGAAAAAAAAAAGAGATTATTGAGTGAATTTGTGTATGTCCTAATTGACAAACGAACTTTAAATCTAAAAAATGATGGAAAGAGAAGCTTTTCCTATAAAATCAAGGCATCAATATCATTTATCCAAATAAATAAAATGAGTTTATGTCATATAATCATGAAAAGAAAGCAGATTATTATATAAATTTGCGTTTGTCCTAATTAACAGATGAACTTTGATTCTAAGAAATGGTGGGAAGAAAGGCTTTTTAAATGAAACCAAAGTGTCAGTGTCTTCTATCAAAATGAAGAGAATGAGTTAATGGTGCCTAATCATGAAAAGAAAAGAGATTACTACGTGAATCCATGCTTGTCGCAATCGATAAATGAACTTTAATTCTGAAAAATGGTGGAAAGATAAGCATTACTTATGAAACCAAAGCATCAATGTCATTTATCCCAATGAGTAGAATGAGGTTTTTGCACACAATCATGAAAATTATGCAAATCTTTGTTTATAAAAAATGGTGGGAAGAAAAGCTTTTTAATTGTATGCAAAGCACTAATGTCATTTTATCCCAATGAGGAGAATGATTTCATGGTGCCTAATCACGAAAAGAAAGGAGATTGTTATGTGAACCCGGGTTTATCCTAATTGACAAATAAATATAAACTCTAAAAAATGTGGAAAGATAAGCATTTCTTATGAAACCAAAGCATCTATGTCATTTATCCCAATGAGTAGAATGAGTTTGTTTCATACAATCATGAAAAGAAAAAAGATTATTACATGAATCTGTCTTTGTCCTAATTGATGATGAACTTTGATTCTAAAAATTGTTAGGAAAAAATGCTTTTTTTTATGGTACCTACTAATAAAAAGAAATGAGATTATTATGTGAATTCGTGTTTGCCCCAATTGACAAATGAACTTTAACTCTAAAAAATGGGGGAAAAAAAGCTTTTCATATAAAACTAAAGTATTAATGTCATTTATCCCAATGTGTAGAAAGAGTTTATGGTGCTCAATCATGAAAAAAAGGAGATTATCATGTGAATATGTCGTTGTCCTAATTGGCAGACGAACTTTGATTCTAAAAAATGGTGGGAAGAAAAGCTTTTCTTTATGGTACCCAATCATGAAAAGAAGAAGATTATTATGTGAATCCATGTTTGTCCTAATTGATAGATGAACATTGATTCTAAAAAATGGAGGGAAGAAAAGCTTTTTAAATGAAACCAAAGCACCAATGTCATTTATGCCAATAAGGAGAATGATTTTATATTGCCAAATCACAAAAAGAAAGGAGATTATTATGTGAATCCATGTTTATCCCAATTGAGAAATGAACATTAAGTCCAAAGAAAGGTGGAAAAAGAAGCTTTTCTTATAAAACTAAAGCATCTATGTCATTTATCCTAATGAGTAGAATGAGTTTATGGCACCTAATCATGAAAAGAAAAGAGATTATTATGTAAATCGGTCTTTGTCCTGATTGACTGACGAACTTTGATTTTGAAAAATAGTAGGAAGGAAAGCTTTTCTTTATGGTACAAAATCATGAAAAGAAAAGAGATTATTATTTGAATCCGTGTTTGTCCCAATTGACAAATGAACTTTAACTCTAAAAAATAGGGGACAAAGAAGCATTTCTTAGGAAACTAAAGCATCAATTTTATTTATCCTAATGAGTAAAACGAATTGTTGGCATACTTGGATAATTGACGAATGAACATCAAACTCTAAAAAAGTTGGAAAGTGAAGCTTTTCTTATGAAACCAAAGCATCTATGTCATTTATCTTGATGAGTAGAACGAGTTTGTGGTGTCGAACCATGAAAAGTAAGAAGACTATTATGTGAATCCATCTTTGCCCTAATTGACAGAAAAACTACGATTCTAAAAAGTGGTGGGAAGAAAAGCTTTTCTTTATGGTAACCAATTATGAAAAGAAAGGAGATTATTATGTGAATCCATGTTTGTTCTAATTGATAAACAAACTTTGGCTCTAAAAAATGGTGGGAAGAAAAGTTTTTTAAATGAAACCAAAGCACCAATGTCATTTATACTGAAAAGGAGAATGAGTTTATGGTGCCTAATCACAAAAAGAAAGGAGACTATTATGTGAATCTGTGTTTGTCCAATTGAGAAATGAACATTAAGTCTAAAGAAAGGTGAAAAAAAAGCTTTTCTTATGAAACCAAAGCATCTATGTCATTTATCCCAATGAGTAGAATGAGTTTGTTGCACCCAATCATGAAAAGAAAAAAGATTATTATGTGAATCCATCTCTGTCCTAATAGATAGACGAACTCTGATTCTAAAAAATGGTGGGAAGAAAAGCCTTTCTTTATGGTATGAAATCATGAAAAGAAAAGAGATTATTTTTTGAATCTGTATTCGCCTAATTGACAAATAAACTTTAACTCTAAAAAATAGAGGACAGCAAAGCATTTCTTATGAAACCAAAGCATCAATTTAATTTATCCCAATAAGTAGAATGAGTTTATAGCACCTAATCTCGAAAAAAAATTAGATTATTATATGAATCCTTATTTATCCTAATTGATAGACAAACTTTGATTCTAAGAAATGGTGGAAAGAAAAGCTTTTTGAATGAAACTAAAGCTCCAATGTCATTTATGCCAATAAGGAGAATGAGTTTATGGTGCCGAATCACGAAAAGAAAAGAGATTATTATGTGAATTTATGTTTGTGCCAATTGACAAACTAGCATTAATTCTAAAAAAATATGGAAAGAGAGGCTTTTCTTATGAAACCAAAACATCTATGTCATTTATCCTAATGAGTAGAACGCGTTTGTGGCACCCAATCATAAAAAGATAGAAGACTATTATGTAAATCCATCTTTCTCTTTATTGATAGACAAACTCTGATTCTAAAAAATAGAGGTAAGAAAAGCTTTTTAAATGAAACCAAAGCATCAATGTCTTTTATCCCAAAGAGGAGAATAAGTTTATAGTGCCCAACTATGCTAAAAATGAAGATTACGATGTGAATCCGTGTTTATCACAAATGACAAATGAACTTTAATTCTAAAAAATGGTGGAAAAAGAAGCTTTTCTTGTGAAACCAAAGCATTTATGTCCATTATCCCAATAAGGACAATGAGTTTATGGTGCCCAATGATGAAAAGAAAAGAGATTACTATGTGAATCCGTGTTTGTTTGAATTAACAAATAAACTTTAACTCTGAAAATAGTGGAAAGAGAAACTTTTCTTATGAAACCAAAGCATCAATGCCATTTATTCCAATGAGTAGAATGACTTTATGGTTTCAATCATGAAAAAAATGAAATTATTATGTGAATTCGTGTTTGTCCTAATTGACAGATGAAGTTTAATTCTAAAAAAAGGTGGGAAGAAAAGGCTTCCATATGAAACCAAAGCATTAATGTCATATATTCTAATGAAGAGAATAAGTTTATGGTGCCCAATCTAAAAACAAATAGATTATTATGTGAATCTGTGTTTGTCCTAATTAGCAAATGAATTTTCATTCTAAAAATAGTGGAAAGAGAAGCTTTTCTTATAAAACCAAAGCATCAAAGTCATTTATCCTAATGAGTAGAATGAGTTTATGGTACCCGATCATGAAATGAAATAAGATAACTATGTGAATCTTTATTTGTTTTAATTGACAAAGAAACTTTGATTCCAAAAAATGGTGGGAATAAAAGCTGTTCTTATGAAACCAAAGTATCAATGTCATTTATCCCAATGAGGAGTATGAGTTTATGGTGCCCAGTCATGAAAAGAAAGGAGATTATTATGTGAATCTATGTTTGTCCCAATTGACAAAGAACTTCAACTCCAAAAAATGGTGGAAAGAGAAGCTTTTCTTATGAAATCAAAGTATCAATACATTATCCAAATCAGTAAAATAAGTTTATGCCGCACAATCATAAAGGAAAAGAGATTTTTATGTGAATCCATCTTCATCGTAATTGACAAATGAACATTGATTCTAAAAAATGATGGAAAAAAAGCTTTTTTATGACACCAAAGCATCAATGTCATTTATCCCAATAGGGAGAATGAGTTTATGGTACCTAATCATGAAAAGAAAGGTGGTTATTATGTGAATCCATGTTTGTCCTAATTGATAAATGAACTTTAACTCTAAAAACTAGAAGAGATAGAAGCTCTTCTTACGAAACCAAAGCATCAATATCGTTTACCCTAATAGGCAGAACAGATTTATGGCACCTAATCTTGAAGAGAAAGAAGATTATTAGGTGAATCTATGTTTGTCTTTATTGACGGACAAACTTTAATTCTAGAAAACTAATGGGAAGTGACGCTTTTCTTATGAAACCAAGGCATCAATGTCTCTTATCCCAATAAGGAGAATGAGTTTATGGCACCTAATCATGAAAAGAATGTAGATTAGTATATGAATCCGTGGTTCTCCCAATTAACAAATGAAATTTAACTCTAAAAATTTGTCAAAAGAAAAGCTTTCCTTGTGAAATAAAAGCATAATTTCATTTATCCTAATAAGTAGAACGAGTTTATGGCGCCCAATCATGAAAGGAAAGGAGATTGTTATGTGAATCTGTGTTTGCCCTAATTGACAAAGGAACTTTGATTCTAAAAAATAGTGGGAAGAAAAGCTTTTTAAATGAAACCAAAGCATCAATGTCATTTATACTAATGAGGAGAATGAGTTTATGGTGTCCAATCATGAAAAGGAAAGAGATTATTAGCTAAATCTGTGTTTATCCCAATTGACAAATGAACTATAAAAAATGGTGAAAAAAGAAGCTTTTCTTACAAACCATCAATGATATTTATCCAAATATGAGAATGAGTTTATGGTGCCCAATCATGAATAAAAAAGAGATTACTATATGAATCCATGTTTCTTCTAATTGACAGATGAACTTTGAATCTAAAAAATGTGAGAACCAAAGCATTTCTTATGAAACCAATACATCAATGTCATTTATCCAAATGAGGAGAATCAGTTTATGGTATCCAATCATGAAAAAAAAGGTGATTATTATGTGAATCCATGTTTGTCCCAAATAATAAATGAACTTAAACTCCAAAAAATGGGGGAAAGAGAAGCTCTTCTTATGAAACCAAGTATCAATGTCATTTATCCAATGAGTAAAACAAGTTTATAGAGCCAAATCATGAAAAGAAAAGAGATTATTTTATGAATCTGTGCTTGTCCTAATTGATAGATGAACTTTAATTCTAATAAATAGTAGGAAGAAAAGCTTTTCTTATGAAACCAAAGCATCAATATCTTTTATCCTAATAAGCAAAATGAGTTTATGGTACCTGTTGCAATGTAGCCCCGGGATGTATCCTTGTGGATCTATAGGTGCGTACAACTTAAAATATTTTTTTGACTTGGAATATCTTTTTGACCGAGACTTTTCCTTGGCGATGTGATGAGAATGAGAATGTACAGATTCTCGACTTGTGGTATAGTGAAAAAGACCATAAGATGAATCACTCATCTTATCAGTCTCGGATGACCATCACAAAATGGCCAACGCTTGAGTCACCATTGATCATTTTGGGCTAGGCATGATTAGATACCTATTTAAACCTATATTTTGAGTTACAAAACTCAAAACATCGATCCCATGGTCTATGTAATGCAAAGATTCACCATTTGGGTT
>JBBYHM010081969.1:0-43829 GCA_038381775.1 Adansonia rubrostipa | reverse complement strand
AGGTCAAAATATAACCAATTTTTTTTTTCATTTCTCGTTATTTAATTTATTAATGTTACCTTTCTTATTCTCTCAAAATTATTTATACAAGTATATTATTCACACAAAATTTAAATGTCATTAACTTATATACAAGATTAAGACCAACTTCTGTTTTAGATTATGAATTGCATGCACTTATAAGTCATAGTTAATAGATTTTCTTCCAAGATATTTATCAAGAAATTATAAAAAAACAAATTTTGGGCTAACTTGGCTTCAAGTTAGACCTTAACCAAAATAGAAATTGCTTAAACAAGTCTAAGGATTCAGTTGATTATAAAAGTTTCAATGCTATATAATTCTAGTTTCCATGCTATATAAAAGTTTCCATGCAATATAATCAGTTGAAAAAGTTATCAGATATCTTGAGTCAAGAAACATGATTATCTAAATCCTTACGCTGTTAAAAAAAAAACAAAAAACAAAGGCACCTGCAGTCAAGATAACAACCAACCAAGCACCAAATCACCCAAAAATGTGTCATGATCATAGAGCTAATCAAGTTTAAAGTCAGCATCTCAAGATGTAACATCAGGGAAATAGTTGTCAAAGCTCCCAGTTTGGCAGATAACTTGCAATATCCATTCATGTATTGGAACTTATGTCGTGATCATATAGCCATATCATCAAGAAGGGTGCACTTGTATAATCGCATTGTGCATTCATATTGCAGCACATGATATCATTTCATTAGCATTATGTCAAGTAGAATTTGTTGAGCCTCAATAAATTTCCTGGTCAAAATCTTTGAGATCAAAAATTGCTTAATCAAAAGGGCATTGAGGTGAAAACCCTATCTCTCTAAACTATCATGTCAAGAAAGTTAAGCCTAGTGATGCCGATAGGTCAAGTTTAGTTGATTGGCCCACATTTTGAAAGTCAACCTTGAAAACTCTGATAGGTAGGGTTGAATGTTGTCATTTTCGTCAAGAACCTTTGTCAGGAACCTTTGTCATGAACTTTTGTCAAAAACCCTTGTCATGAACTTTTGTCAAAGTTCGACATTGTTGGTCATGATTCAACGCGTTGGCATTTCATCATTTTTAAGTTAAACCTAGGGATATGTTGAGCCTAGGATCATAGTCTAGGTCTTTCATCCAAAACCTGTCAAGAAATCTTTTTAAAGTCTAACATTGTTGGCCATGATTTGGTGCATTGTCATTTTGCTATTTTTAAGTCGAACTTAGGGATATGTTGAGCCTAAGATCGTAGTCTAGATCTTTCATCCAAAACCTATCATGAAATCCTTTTAAAGTCCAATGTAGCTAGAAGTGATTTGGTGTTTTGGTGTTTTGTTATTTTCAAGTCAAATCTAGGGATAGGTTGAGCTTAGGATCGTAGTCTAGTTTTTCTTATCCAAAACTCATCAAGAAATCCTTTTAAAGTCCAATGTTGCTAGCCATGATTCTACGTGCTCGTGTTTTTTCCTTTTTAAGTCAAACCTAGGGATAGGTCAATCCTTTCAATGTTTAATGTTACTAGCTGTGATTTGACACATTGGCATCTTGTCAATCTTTAAATCAAACCTAAGGATAAGTCAAGCTTAGGATCATAGTCTAGGCTTTTTACCCAAGTATTCAAATTTAACTTTTTTGCAAGAATTGAAATCATTGTCGAACTTATCTTTTATCCTAACATTATATTAAATTTAGTTTTTTCATCGTAGTAACATGAGGCAACATCAAGCATAGCCTTGATAAAATTGTGTCTATTAGTCCTTACATTGTTTTACATACTTAGCAATAGCCAAAGAGACGCAGCTATAGACATCTTATTTTGTTTAGGCCAATTTCTAGCATCTTATGACTTAATTGAAAGATGATAAATGAAATAATAAAAATTAAAATGGGGATGATTGTCGAGTTCCATGTTGCCAGACATTATTACACTACAAAAAGGGCTTTTATCCATGAAAATTAGCAATGAAAAAAATTCGTCACTAATTAGCAACAAAGAAAACAACGACAAAAAAATTTGCCAAACTTTCATCACAAAATTCATTGCAAAATATTGAGGGTACATTTGCGATGAGTAATTCAACACAAATATCATCGCCAATATTGGCACAAAATGACACCAAATTTTGTAACATAGTATTCACTGCCAACTTTATCACTAAATTTGCAAAGGTCTTTTTTCATTTGCTAAACATCATGGCTAAGCTCTAAATGTAATTACGCCAAATTTTGTGATAAAGAATTCATTGCAAACATTCGTCGCTAATTTAGCAACGAATTACGTTCATTGCCTAAATCGTTGCTGAATTGTTTATGGAAAATGTCATTGCTAATTTCATCTTTAATCTCTAACACATAATATTCATTGCAAAATTAGCGACAAAGTTTATTGCATTATATTTTTACGGTGGATTTGTTGCTAATTTTGTGACAAAGTGGCGATAATTAATTTATTTATCACTAATATTGTCACTACTTTATGATGGATGAGAATTTGTCACTAAATATCATTGCTAAAGTCCACTAACAGTTTTTCATAGCTACTATTGTTGCAACTTAATAATAGATGAGCATTTGTCAATAAATTTCATGGCTAAATTCCATCGATAGTTTTTCATCTCTAACTTCGTCGCTAATATGAACATTTGTTGCTAAATTCATTGCTAAAGTCTAGCAGCAGTCTTTGGTGGCTAATTTTTTGGCAGAGTAAAATGTACTTACTACTCACTTTTTCCCTTTTCTTCACTTCTCTCTCCGCACTTTTCTCTTTTCTCTCCTCTTATTTGGTGTTATATGATAATTATGGACTTAATTATTATTTATTTCACTATTTTCTTCCATCATTTACCATATGCTTTATTAATCTTAAGGAATTATCCTTTCTTCATTGTTGTTTTGGTAAACCTATTTGAAGGCCTCGCAATCAAGTGAATGTTGCAATTCTCATTAAATGGACTACTTTTGATATAGAAAGTTCAACCAAACACTTGGCTAAGTCCTCTTTACATAGTAATTTTTTTTTTCAATTTCAAAGTAATTTGTCTAGGCACAAATAGAAATTTAATTTTTAAAATTTTAGGGTTTCAATTATGAATATTAAATGTTAGATATGATATTGTTAATATTTTATAAATGTTTAAGTTGTATACATGCACAATGCAAAAAGATAGGGCTTGGATGTATAATAAGAACTTACCTGAATGTCGGGGATTGATCGATAAGTTTCATATTGGGTTGGAATAGTTTTTAGACTTTACTAGTAGTAAAGTTAAGTTCATGGATGGAAATAAGTTAAGATGTCCATGTAAAAAGTGTAGTAATTGTAAGTTTCATATATGTGATAAAGTTAGGGAAAATCTTTGTAGATTTTATTTTACCCTGAATTACTATAATTGAACTTGCCATGGTGAGCCATTTATATGGGATGAAGACTATTAAAGAAGTAAAATTTTTAGTTAGGGTAGACTGTAGTTATTATGACTTATTGAACCTAAACAAGAGGATGGTGATTGACGCAGCTACTCAGTAACAATTGAAGAGAGTGTGGATAATGAAACTTTATTGTCTAATTAGTTTAACAAAGTGTTGAAAGCTACAGAGGAACCTTTGTAACTAGGTTGTGACAACCACACAAAGTTATTGGTGACAGCAGGACTATTAAATATCAAGGCAGAGCATAGTGTGTCTAAGAATTGCATTAACTTTTTTATTGAAATAATATGGGAAACAATGCTTCATGATAACATCATGCGAAGTGATTTTTATGATATGAAGAAGCAAGTGGATAACATAGGTCTTCTAGTTGTAAGGATTAATATATGTAGCAAGGGTTGTATGTTATAATAGAGGGATGATGAAAATATAGAATCTTGTAAATTTTGTATCCAATCTAGGTTCAAGATTAGCAGGAGGCAGGGTCATAATCAAAAGCGTAATCCATACAAATAAATGTTTTATCTACCTTTAATTCCCAGATTGCAAAGGCTTTATACATCTAAAGCCACTGTTGAAAACAAGTTAGCATGAAATCATGAGATAGAAGAGTTATTTGTCATCTTTCAAATGCTGAGGCATGAAAACATTTTAATAGAACATATCCTAAGTTTGCGATGGAGCCTAAAAACATCAGGTTAGGTCTCTATGCTAATAGGTTTGGCCATTTGGGAATCAGGAAAAGATTATTCATGTTAGCCAGTTATCTTAACTTTGTACAATCTTTCACTTGGTATGTGTATAAAGACACCTTATATGTTTTTGACATTGATCGTGCTTGGCCTGTAAAACCCAAAAAAAGTTGATAGATGTTTATATACAACCCTTGATCGCAGAGTTACAATAACTATGGGATGAAGGTGTTCCTACATCTGATATCCCTACTGATCAGACATTTGTATTGAAAGCTGCTTTTCTTTGGATAATAAATGACTTTCCAACTTATGGAATGTTATCTGGATGGAGTGCAACTAGGATCCTAGGATGTCTGTATATATGGAGAGATCAAAGTCATTAGGTTAAAATATGGAAATAATGCTAGCTATTTTGACTGCCATAGATAATTTTTGCCAATAAACCATACATTTAGAAGGAATAGAAAAAAGTTTTTAAAAAATCAGATTGAAAAAACACCTTCACCATTAAGGTTGACTAGTGATCAAATTTGGAAGCAAGTGCATGACTTTCCAACTGTTGTTGAAACCCTCTTGTTACAACTATTGCATATGGAAGTACACATAAATAGACTAAACTGAGTATATTTTGGGATCTACCATATCGAAAGACTTATCTTGTTCATCATAATCTTGATGTCATGCATATAGAAACGAATATTTTCGACAATATCATAAACATTGTGATAGATATCATTAGAAAAAAAAATGTAAGACAACATGAATGTAAGAAAAGATATGAAAGATATTTGTGATTGGCCTACACTAGATATGGATACAAGTAGCAAAAGACCAAAACTAAAAGTAGTTTATGCATTGAACAAGGAGTAGAGATAGGTTTTTTGTGAATGGTTAAAATTTATGCTATTTTCTGATGAATATGCTTCAAATCTTGGGAGATCTGTCAATTTGAATGAATGTAAGTTGACAAGTTTTAAGAGATGTGATTGTCACATATTTATGAAAAGACTAATTTCAATAGCTTTCATGGAACTTCTACCAAATTTTGTATAAGGTGCCATAACAAAGTTAAGTGTTTTCCTTCATGACATTTGCTCAATAATGTTAAAAGTATCACACAAGAAAAAATTAGAGAGAGATATGCCTATCATTATTTGAAACTTAGAAAGGATACTTTCTTTATCATTTTTTGATTCAATGGAGCATCTTTTAGTTCACTTGCCTTATGAAGCCAAAGTTACAGGTCTTGTCCAATTTTGAAGATGTATCTATTTGAGAGGTAAAATATTTATTTTATAAATTTTAAAATACTTAATTATATATTATATTTGGATAAACTTCTTTCTATTGTAATTAGATTCCTATATCATTTGAAGAAAAAAGTGAAGAATAAGGTATGTGTTGAAGCTTTAATTTTTAATGCATATATTGTGAAAGAAGTGACAACATTTGCATTATATTATTTTGAGCCTCCTGTGCAGTGTAAGAGGTAGAGCAGGAAGAAATGATGAGGTCTTATTGATTGTAATCATAAATCACTCTATTTTCAATTATCTTAGTTGACTAAGTAGTAGTAAAGAATGGCGAGCAATCCATACATTTATTTTACTAAACTATCTAGAAGTGGAACCATCTATCATGCAAGTGTAAATTTGTAAATATATTTATGGTGAGTGCCTCAAACATTTTTTGATGTATAAATGATATTTATTGATAGGACTTTTCAAACTTTAATGTATGGACTACCAACAAATAAGTTTGACCATATGCGTGATAAAGAATTTGCAGCATGGTTCAAAACATATGTAAATTGCCTATGAAATATATATTGTTAAGTTTATGTGTATTACTTTAGGCTCACAATAATTATGAATAAGTTGACGATCAAAGATTGCTATATCATTTTTCATGGGGTCTAAATTCTAAAGTACAAACTTGGCTAGCATATTTTATAGTATAATTTTCACACTCAATAATATAAAATGAGAAAAGCCATAATAAATAGTGGTGTGTGTGTTTAGTCATCTAATGATGAAAATTCAAAAGATAATCTTTATGGCTTCTTGGATGAAATCATAGAGATAGAGTACCTTGGACCATTAATTTGGGTTGTATTATGTAAGTGCCTATGGTTTGACCTCATCAAAGGAATGAGTGTGCATACGAAGTTTAATTTGGTTGAAATAAAATACAAGGTATATGAAATATGAACCCTCTATCATGGCACAAGTAGCAATTCAAGTATATTATGCATTATAGCCTAGATTAAAACATGATAAAGCTGATTGATGGGCTATATGTAAAATCAATGCACGAAGAAAAATGAACCCTGGAAAGGTAAGGCATATCAACAAGAGAAAGTTAGTAACACGATTGAAACTGAGGAACATAACATTCCAACTTTACAAGATCCATGTGGAGTAGTGATAAATGTGGATCCAACTAAAATTCATGAATTTAATTTTAGAAGGCGTTGAAGAACTGATTTTGATACAGATGAATGATGAAGATAAAGATAATGATGAATATGATGTTATTGATGAAAATGATAATAAAGATTATGATTTTTGAGATTTTTGGATTGCCAGGCGAGTTTTGAAAAACATAAAGTCACTATCGATATTTTTTTTCAAATTTTATTATTATTATTTAAAAAAATTAATATTATTATTATTATTATTATTATTATTATTATTATTATTATTATTATGAATCAATTTTTTTATCATGTATCAAACTTTTATTTATTATCCTTTAATAAAATTATTCAAAATTTTTTAATATTAAAAATTTTTAGTAAATACTCCAATTATCATTATTTTTTATTTACTATAATTTTATTCATGTAAAAAAATGTTTATTTACAAAGGTTAATGCAATTATGTCTATCTAAACCATTGTACTTCTAGGTTAATATCTCAAAAGAAAATTCAAGGTTAATATATTCAACTGAGAACTAGCTGATCTGCTAGTTCAAAGGTATAGATGGAATTGGTTTTTTATGATCGGATATAACCTTTAAAAAATCAAGAACGAAAAATCAAAAAATTGATAAAATTGATTTTAATATAATCAATCCAAACTTAAACTAAATTGTAAGCCCAAAAAACCCATACAAGCCCATTCAACCCTAAAAAAAGAGTAAAAACCCATGCCTAGACCCATTTAACCCAATAGCCTAAACCCCCTACCACCATCATCCATAAAAAATATCTCTTAGTGCTGCTGCAACTTTATCATCTACAAGCAACTGTTGTCCATGCCTCGACCTAAGAAAAAAAATCAAAGTAGCATCGACTGCCACCAGTTCCAGGTCCATCCAGTTAGTTCTCATTTTTGTTTTCCAAATCCATTTCAACTTTGAAATTTAGCCAAGGTTCTTGATGGCTTTATTTTCAATTATCTATTTGTGCTTTTTTTCTTTTCTTTTCTTAACTTTTCACATTCAGTTGGTATTGCAGGTTTATTCTAACTTTTTAACTTTTTTTTTTAAAAACGTATATAGGTAAAGAAAAAAAGGTTTTGATCATTTAGGTTTATTCTCTTACTTTCTAAAACAAATTGGTAAGCTTATTGATGTATGTCTTTATTTGCTTTTAATACATGTTCATATTTTTCCATAGTTGTCTAACCTTCTTATTGGTCAGTATAAACGTGGAGGTCACATGTATGGTGGAATTTTATAAAAAAGGCAAGCCCCTTCCCTTTTTCATTCTTTTCCCTATCCTCATCCCCTTCCACTTAATCCAACCTCAACAACTACATACTGGTGGACAACATGAACATATGTGCCTTTCCTCTAACCCTGAACAAAATATTGGCCAACGACTTGGACACATGCGAACTGAATCTACCTCAGCTCCATCTCTTTTAGTTTCACCTTTTTCAATGCATCATTTGAATGATGAGGGTAACACAAGCAAAGAAGATAGTCGACCCATGATATGCCCATATAGAGAATTATAAGCACTTTATTTTTTTAATTATATGTAATATAGTTCTTTTAACTATCTTAAGAAACATTTTTTGTTTCTAACATATTTGTAGATTTACAAATGCTAATATGTTGTGAGGCAATTAAATAAAATAGTCGATATCCATTGGGGGGCAGTGGATCAGTTACACAAAAACTTCAATATCAATTAAGGATTTATGGTAGAATGAGCTTAAGGTGATGTTTGTCATTTTATTTTTGCACAAACTAAATTTAGTATAAAGAAAGTTAGTTGTTTTTCTATTGATTGTAGTAGAAGTTCCAGTCAAATGAAATAAAATAGACTAAAGTAAAGAGAATTTTTAAGAAAAAAATTGGTAATCACATACAAAACGTTGTGAATAAAGCAAACAAAAAAGTCAAAAAATCCAGATTTTATTATTAAATGAGAATTAGATCAAAATGAAGAGAAATTGGAAAACTAAAATGAACAAGCAAATGAGTGAACAAAATAAGAAGAATCAAGCTTCTAATTTTGGTCAAAGGTTTGCCACATGCTCTATCAATATCACCGAGCATAGAAAAAGAATGGTAAGTGTGTTAAACACGTTGTAAGTTAATTTAATTCAATTACTAATTTATGTTTATATTTGATAGGCAGCTGAATTAAGGAACAAACCTACATATATGGCTACATTTGAAAGCATATTTTAAGAAAAAAGATAAGATATTGAGTGGTGATCGAGCAAAAGCTATTAAGGTATGTAAGATGATGTTTTGAACCTTATGGAATCTAGAATGAAATCCATAAGCGCTTTTAATATTTATGCTATATATATGAAGTTATTTTATTCTCATCTATATTGTTAATGGAGGACAAATATGATGAACTTTTAAAGGCTTGTTCTAGTGGTGATGGTGTTGTTTCATCTAAGCCAACTGTATGGCAATATGGGTAGAGGCATCACGTGGGATCAAAAGAGGAAGAATATTTGGGATGGATTCCTTATGAAGGGTGTACACAGTAAAGATTGCTTCAACTTTATCCATAAATGTAGCTATTTTAAGAAGGACATAACTTGAGAAGTAAATGACCTAAGAATTGTGCCAATTAAAAAATCTACTTGTTGAAAAGGAAGAAGCAATAAGAGAAGTCAAATAACAATATGAATCACTCAAACCACAAAAAAAGGAAAAATTAGGAAGGTCAATGAGTGATACAAATCTCTAGAATCTTAAACATAATTCATCTTTCAACACCTTACTCTTAATCACAATCAGATTCCTTCTTTTCTACCTCCTACTAATCAATTAAGTGATAGGCACAATAAAGAGCTATATAATGATGATGAGATTAGTAATGAGGATGATATAATCAATCATTTTCTTGATTAAACAACATATTTGAAGGCTTTTATTTGAGCTTTTCATTGTTAATGGATGTTTTATTAAGTATTTTGGAAGTTTTAGATGAATGTATTTTATTTTTTAATATTATTATTATATTTTGATATTATTAAGTGCTTAATCAATGTTAAATATAAATTCTGCAAATTAATTTTCTTTTCAATTAGTTTTTAAAATTGAAAAAGAAAAGAAATGATTTCATTATACGTTCACAAATTAACAAAAATTCATTGCTAACCTGAATAGTGGTCATTGTAAAATTCATTACTAAAGACGTATTACAAATATATTCTTCAATTTATAAAAATTAGCGGCTAAGTTCGTCCTTGAACAATGGTCGTTGCTAAATTCATCGCTAAACTTTTATTTTGAATTTCATCGCTAATGTCATTGCTAATAAGCAACATATGCTTTTATCAGTAAATAATAATAATTTTTGCGATGAATAAACTCGTTGCTAATATGTGATAAATACTAATCAGTGACAAAATTTCCAATGAAATATTTTGTTGCTAATTGTGATGAATTTTTCCATTAAACCTATTCATGGAAAATTGGTGATGAATTTTGCACCAGAAGTCATTGTTGCTTATTAGCAACGAGAATCATTCCTTTTTGTCACTAAATTTTGCTACACGTTGCAAACTTTATTGCAACTTATTTTAGCCACGAATTTTGTTAGCATTTTCATGGCAAATGCCATTATTAAAACCAATTTTTTTTAGTGTTAGGTGACAAGGCACCAGGCAAAAAATTTTTTTGAGAAGGTTTGAAAAGCTTAAAGACCATACTAAAAAATGAAAAAATATCAATGGTCATCAATTCGAGGCCTCATCAAGGCCACTTAAGCAAGCACATCTCAGTTATCTATCATTCCTAGCTAAGGTGAAGTGTTCCAGAAGCCAAAGTTGTGTAAAATCCATATTTACATGAGTAGGCATCAATGCATGGCTTTTATGTATCGATACTAGGCGTCCACGTCATTTAAATCCCAAAAACCATTATTGGTGTTGATACAAGAGGCAATGTATTGATAAAATTGTTGTTGGTGTAGACACAAGAGGCCATGTAGTAATACAATTGCTGTTGGTATCAATACATAAGGCCTTGGTATTAATACAATGTTGTGTCATGGCAAAAATTGCTATTTTGGCCAAGCCGTATGGATACAAGAATTGATGGCATTGATACGAACCTCCAGCTATCAATGCTAGCTTCATTGTATTAATACATTGAGCAACAATTTGATGTAAGTATCGATACGTAGATAAAGATTTATTCCAAATATCGATATAAAGGGCAATTATATTAATACACCAAGGCTAAAATGCCAAGTTCGTGCCATTTTTACCTTTTTTCACCAAAACATCAAAATATGAAGTTAGTCATGACTTTGGCCATGAAAATCATTCAATCTCAGACATAATTTCTTAAAAATCATACAGACTTCATTTTTGGGCTTAGATATTGGGTTTTAACATTTTAAAATGGTCTATTAATCTTGTTACAGGGGTATTTCATGCAATAATGTGGATAAATGAAGGGCAAGGTTGACTCTGCTCAACATATCAGCTCATCCATTGTTTTGTTACCACTGTCAGAGGTGTACATCAACCGATGAAAGATTAAAAGGTTGCTCCTTGGTCTAATAAGTCAGCATTTTATCTACCCCATATGTCCCAAATGCCCTTTTCTGGCTAGGTTTTTAATGACTAAGATATGTTATGAGCTCAGCCAAAAAACCTTACATATATATTTACATTAATCACCACACTCCAAAAATCCTTGTTCCTATAGCTCCTTTTCAACCCTTCCAAAATCCTCCTAAAACCTCCAAAACCATTACTTTTCCTTACAAAACACTCTTCTATTGATATTATAACCTCCAAACTCATTCCTAGACATCTTTTCTAGTTAAATCATAGTAAGAAAAGGCATGAAGGTAAGCTATAACTTCAAAACCTTTTCTGCTTATATTGTCAACAATGTTTTGAAGCTTTTGCGGTATATTTCTCATATTTTCTTCCACTATTCACTTTTTTTTTGCATTTTTATCATTTTAAAGAGCCTTAATATGCTAACAATGACCTTATCTTAGGATTCTCATGTATTTTATGGCCTTGGATGCAGTAAATATAGGATTTGTGATGCCTTATTGACTCATCTATCATGTTTCGTCACTTCAATGTGTTGGGTCTATCTTCTAAGTACATTTTAATGATGTCTTGAAATTCTAGCAAGCTTTTCTCTTTTGTTCAAGCATGTTTATATCATCTCTATGACAATATTCTTGATGTCACATATTTAACTAACATTTCTATGAGTTCTCACGCTTATCTCTTCGCATGTTTTCATCATTTTCTTACTTAAATGTCATCTTTACATATTAGAATAGGTCTACCATGTCTAATGCCATGAATATCATCTTTTGATCATCAAATGTTTGTCAAAATGATTGTTTGCTGCTTGTCAAAAGTATGTTTTCATAAAACCCCCCAAGTTAAGGCCATGTTAACCTCAACAAATGAGGATTAACATGGACTTAAGGTTTTTTTTATTCATTGGACTTTCAATTTTGGGGAAATAACAAGTTTTCCTCATTTGCATTTAATCTTTATTGTGTCTAAATGTTCTATTTTCAAAACTAAAGTGCCTTTCAAGTGTCTAAAATTGATTGTACCTTGATTTGTTGCCTAAAGTCCTTGTATCTGGTGACATGGCCAACGGGCTATTTCATTATCCCTAACTACTTTAGGATTATGTAAATAAGCTCATAAGGCCTCTATACTTCCCCTTTTTGCCATAGATATTTAGATGTCCGCAGCCCGAGTTTAGCCCTTAGAAACCAGAAAAAGCCAAAAATTCCCTTGTTTTTGCCTCAGAAACATTATAGCTGTGACTTAAAAAATCATTTTCAAACTTTAAACGCTTTTTATAAACTTTTTGATATTTTTCCATAAAGGGCATTGAATCATTTTTCCAACCGTATCTTATTTCCTTCAGATCATTTCAAATGAGGGGATTATGGTTTTTCAAATTAATGATGTCTAAAACCCTTGGAATTAGCAATTTGTATTCTCTTTAGTCCTTTTCGGTTGATTAGATGATTTTTCTAAATTTTTAAAATATTTTCCTAAAACTTTCATGAAAGTTCCTTTCCATAAAGGTATTATTTGCGATCCAACGATTCTGCATGAGCCAAAAATGATTTCTTAAAGTTTGCCATACCCTTTCCTTTATAAGTGCTGTTAGTGTCACACTTAACCCAACTTTGAAAATTACTTCCATTTGAAAGGTAACTTTTAAGATTTTTGGGATATTTTTGCATTAAACTTTGTTGAGTTATATTTTTAATAGTACCTTACCCAACCCTTGAACCCTCTAAATTTGCCCAAAATAAAATTAGAAAGGGGAACAATGCGATGCTATCCCCTGTTTTTAGTATTAGTCAAAGTTAATTAATTTTTTTTTGAATTCCCACTCCAAAGCATTCGAATGTTTCTAAATGGTCCTAATTGCCCCTTTTGAGTTAAATATGTGCGCAAACCTTATAGGCCTATATTAAAGTGCAACCAATCTTCATCGAGTTTATAAACACTCTATTTTTTTGAGCCAATTTTTGGCATCTTGAAACATAATTGAAAAGTAATAGAACTAAAAAATAAAAATAAAAATAAAATGGGGATAAGTATTCAGTTTCATCTTGCAAGGCACTATTAGGCAACACAGCACCAAGCAAAAAATATTTTTGGGAAGGCTTGAAATGCCTGGTGTCACCATATGTCCATCTTTAAAACTTCAAACAATCCGAAGGGCTTAGCATGCTCAACTTAAAAAGTGTACGATAATGGTGGTGGTTGAGCTTTTGAGTTATCCAATGACAAGAATTTGGGTAAGGTGTAGTGATATGAAGGGGAAAGAAACCCTCGGGCGAATTGCTCATCCAACAAGTCTCGGATAGCCACCAAAAAGTGGCTATAAACCTGGAGTCGCCATCGATCATTTTGCTAGGCATGATCAGATGCCTATAGAAAATAATTTTTTGAGTTACGAAACTTGAAACATCGATTTCAAGGTATACAAAGTCTAGAGATTCATTGGCTAAGTTTGAGAGTTATTTACATGTGGGGAAGGATTAGCACCCTCATGACGCTTGAAATTAGTACCCGCTCATTATGTCTTGCTTTGGTTTTAGCTTAATCAGTTTCATTTGGTCATAATTTTGAACTAATCCCCTTTTTATGCTTTAAGTTTTGGTGGAAAATGTAAATTCGAGTTTTGAAAGAAGATTTATATTGCCTATGCATCGCGAAGGTATGATGAGCATTGAGGTTTTTATGAAAATAGTTTTTGGATTAAATTTTGAAAATTTAGAATTTCGTATCAGGTACTAGAGAGATAACAACATGGAACATTGCCTTATAAAAGTATTTGAAAACAAATTTTAAATATGAATGCACGATAATTACTATATGAAAAGAAATATGTTGGTAAGATGAAAAGAATATAACAATATTATAAACAAACAATCACAAAAGAAAAAAATCGTAAAAAGTAGGGATGACTAGAATTTTATCTCATAATTATCTTCGATTATTGAAAGATAACCAAGATGACAATTTAGAGATGGGTTTGGATTCAATGGTGATTTGAGGGATGAAAAAGATTTCAATCAAAACAATCTGGGGCATTCGGAAGAGGGAAATTTTTTGGATTTTTTTTGTAGAAGTAGAGTTAAAGTATCCCCTCGAAGTGGTGGGGTTAGAGTATCTCAAAAGATAAAGTTATGAAAACAATTTAGAATAAAGAGAAAATTT
Source organism: Adansonia rubrostipa (assembly GCA_038381775.1). Taxonomy (NCBI): domain Eukaryota; kingdom Viridiplantae; phylum Streptophyta; class Magnoliopsida; order Malvales; family Malvaceae; genus Adansonia; species Adansonia rubrostipa. The sequence goes on along the minus strand of JBBYHM010081969.1, from coordinate 29,545 downwards.
AAGTTTTTAATGAAAAATAAAGTTTGAGTATCCCTCGAAGTAATAGGCTTGGAGTATCCCCAAAGATGAAAATTTTGATGATTTAAGAAAATAATTAGGAATCTCAACTAAATTTGAGAAAGAAAATCATGTTTCTTAAGGAAAATATGGTTAGAGTATCTTCTTGGAGTATTGAGGTTAGAATATCCCCAAAGAACTTTTGATGTTTTAAAAGAATTTTTTCAAAACAAAAAGATTTTGAAAATAGAAAACCAAAGATTTGTATAAAATATATTTTTTTTCTTAAGCCTTGATTTGAGTCTAAAGGGCTTATGTTTGTAAAGGAACCAATCAAATCCATTTCGAGACATTCGGATGTCTCTATGAGATTCAAAAATTAAGTTAAAAATAGGGGATGGCATCATGTCATCTCCCTTCCCGAATTTATTTCGGGTTTATCTAAAGGCTTTAGAGGGTGAATAAGGTACTGTTTGAAATATGGCTTGATAAGGGTTAATGTAAAATATTGCAAAAATCCTACAAAAACATTTTCTAAGAGGAATTAATTTTTCAAATTAGGTTTGTCTTAACACTAGCAGCATAACGAAACTTTTCAGAATGATCCGAGTGCACACGAGACACCGTTAGGAAGGTACTTCAACATCCTTAAGGGAAAATATCAAAAAAATCAAGAAGAATATTTTGTGGTTTAAAAATGATTTTCCAAACTAGGACTATAATGCTACCAGAGTAAAATAGGGGCTATTCAATATTTTTAGGTTTCTTCAAGGATAAATTTAGGTCTAGAACGTCTAAATGTCTGTGACAGAAAAGAGCGAGTAACATGGGCATTACGAGTTCATTCCACAATCTTGAAGTAGTTTGGGATAATGAAATAACCCGTTAACCATGTCACTAAAGAGGGTATTAGACTCAAGATCAAGGCTTAATACTTTAACAAAAATAACATTTTATTTCCATGAATCTAGACCTGGGAGGTTTAGTTTGTCCCTAAGATTGGAGGACCAATTTAATCAAAAGATTAAGTCTATACTAGTCTCCATTATTCGAAGGTAGCATAGTTTTAACTTGGGGTTTTTTAAAAGTAAGATTTTTTATAACAAACAAGCATTCATTTTGACAAATAAATGATCAATAAAAAAAAAACATGTACAAAGATAAACAAGTATTACACATGCCAACACACAAAGATAACATTTTGACATGGAAAAGGTAACAAAAATGTAAGGAAATGACAAATAAGATGCATAAAAGTTATGTGAACATATTTAAGAGAAGAAAATCATGTTGGAGTTGTCAAGACAACATTTATATGTCATGAGACTCCTTAAAATGCAAGAAAATGCATGAACGTACTCAATGCATGTTATGAAAACATTCAAGCATGTTCTAAGCATATGATAAAGAATGCATGAATATAGGATTATTTTGATGACAGAATGGAAGAGTAGAAGTTTGACCTACCAAGTAAAACTAAGGCATCAAAATAACATCAAGATCCTAAGACTACCACAACAAAGGCAACAATAATGCATGAGAGCCCTAGGATGATCATGGTAGCATAAATGACTTATTAAAATGATGTGGATGATAAAAACAAAAAAATGTATGGAATAAGGTAAGGAAAATATATCAAAAAAGCTTAAACTTTTTTTCTTCTTAAAGTAGTGACTTTAAGCTAGTTTTTTCCCTTTTTTTTGCTATTATTTAGCAAGAAAAGGATGAAAGGAAGAAGCTTTCTAGTAGCATTGTTGACGGTAAGGTGTTTTGAGCATGAAAGTGTGTGAAAGATTAGGTTTTTAAAGGTTTTCAGTGGTGGTTTAGGGGAACTACCAGAATGGAAGAAGGTTGAGGGTGAAAAGTAATTAAAAGATGTTTTTGGAAGAATTTTAGGGCTAGAGATTATTGAAGGATTTTTAGGGATGGCTAGAGCTTTTTTGGAGGTTGCCAATAAGTTCTCTTTCTTTTTTAGGGAATGGTTGGAAGTCCTTTTGCTGAGCCAACTTTTGGCCTTTTTTAAACTCAAGGTCCAGTCGATGCTTTTGGGAGACAAATCAAAGGCATTTTTTATATTTCATTCATGTATCAAGCAACATCTCCAACTACTATGCTCATTGGCCTTCTTCTTATTGGTTCTTTAATGCAGAGTAGTGGGGCAAAAAGGCTACGATAGCTTACAGCCAAAGATTTACCTGGCATGCCCTTTTGTAACCATATATTTCATAAAAGTGACTTTTACCATTGGCTATTTGGGCTTTAAAAGTTGGTTTAAATCCAATCACAAGCCCAAAGTCAAGGTCTGGAATGAATTATAATGATTTTAGTGCAAAAAAAAAAGTTTGAATCAAATTTTTGAAGGTTGAAAAGTTGGTTCAAATTAGGTAAAAATGCATTGGTGTATCGATACAAAACATTCTGTATCGATATACAAGGTAACTTTTACCCATAAGTATCAGTACAATGAGATGTGTATCGATAGCAAGAGCAAAAAATGTTTTCAGTCTCGAGACATGGAGGCCTATATCGATACTCCATGGATTTGTATTAATGCTTGTGTATCAATATATTTTGCTAAAAATCACAACTTTAGCTACTGCCAAGGTCTGTATGAATATAAACATGCTAGGTATCAATACACACCTTAGGTATCAATACTAAACCCTCTTGTATTGATATTACATGTGAAAATTTGAATTTTTGGTGACATAGAAGCCTCGTATCAATAGTTTTTGCACCAATATAACTTTTACGTGCCTATGGCTTCCCGAGTTACCTTACCTTCATCACAAACAGTGGGAAATTGATCTGTGTACTTATCTGAATGACTCTGGTGACACCATGAAAGTGTCTTTTAATGCCTTATTTTACATTTTTCTTTAATACGACCCATAGGCAGTTTAGACATTCCTCAAAATTTTTTCGCCTAGTGCCATGTCACTAGTAGTGCCTGGTGACATGTCACCCAATAGTTATCCATAGTTTATTATTTGTTTGGTTCTATCATCTTTCACTTAAGTTCAGGGATGCTAAGAGTTCGCTCAAACAAAATAAGGTATCTACAGTTGCCTCTTTTTGGTTATTGCTAAGTATTAGGAACAAGGCAAAGATAAATAGACACCATTTTGTTTGGGTAAGATAATAGTTTCGTGTACCTACAAAAAAATAAAGACTTAGTTAGTGTTCTTGAGGCAGGCCGAGTATATCTATAATGATTCTAACAAAAGGGAATATTTTAGTGAGTTTTATAAGGTTTGACCTCCTTACAAGGTTTTGTTTGGGTTTTATCCTTCAGACAAGCGCCACCAACTTGTGTAGGCTTTAACTCGATAAGTGTCTAGCTCTTTATGGATTGAGGTAGGTTGTACCCTTGGTTTGACCCCTCAAACAGGTGCCACCAACTTGTTTAGGCTTTGACTCGATAGGCATCCAGCTTTTTGTGGACTGAGGTAGGTTGTTTCACGGGTTTGACTTCCCAAACATGTAAAGAAAAGTGTTTTAATCTTTGATGACTAAGGTAGGTGAAAAAAGGCATCTTACTTTTTATGGACTGAGGTAGGTTGTTTCACAGGTTTAACTCCTCAAATAAGTAAAAAAAAGGCATCTTAATTTTTGATGACTAAGGTAGGTGAAAAAAGGCATCTTGCTTTTTAAGGACTAAAGAAAATGGTTTCATATACATTTTTGGATGGTTTTCAATAAGGTCGTAAGGTCAGAGATACTTACTTGGGGCCTTTCGAGGCTTTTTAAAAGCAAAAAATTGTACCTTAGATTCCCTACTAATTTGATTTTTGTATGCAGAACTAGGGCTTGAAGAATGTTAAATACTGTATAGTGTATGAGGATGTACATGCATGTCTTAACAATACAAAGATGATGGTTTCAAAAGCCTAATCCAGTGGTCAATTTTGGCCTACTTCTATTGTTTGCTCTTCTATGAATTTGATAGGGTTGCTTCTTACTTCAAGGTTTGTTAATTTCACTTTAACTTTCTAGAAGCTTTGAATGCTACATGTGAAAACATCCTCGAGAGAGGCTTTGAAAGTTTTTAATGAAACATCCTCAAGAGAGGCATTGAAAATATGCTCAAGAAAGGTTTCGAAAACTCTGGTAAGATGTCCTCAAGAGAGGCTTTGAAGGTTTTTGATGAATTGTCCTTAGGAGAAGCTTTGGAAAACTTTAGAAATATCCTCAATAGAGGCTTTAAAATTTTGGTTGATGAAAACATCCTTGAGAGAGGCTTTAAAGACTTTTGGTGAAAACATCCTCGAGAAAGACTTTAAAAGTTTTTAATGATACATCCTCAAGAGAGGCTTTGGAAAACATTAAAAATATCCTCAAGAGAGCTTCGAAAGCTCTGGTAAGATATCCTTAAGAAAGGCTTTAAAGGTTTTTGATAAAATATACTCAAGAGAGGCTTTGAAAAACTTTGAAAATGTCCTCAAAAGAGGCTTCAAAATTTTAGTTGATGAAAACATCCTTGAGGGAGACTTTAAAGACTTTTGATGAAAACATCCTTGAATAAGGCTTTAAAAAACATTGAAAATATCCTTAAGAGAAGCTTCAAAAGGTTTTTGGTTGAGATTCTCAAGAGAAGAAATATGATGTATGCCATAAGTGTCATTTCAAGGCATAAATGCCAAGTTATATGAGTAAGTTGGTAGTAATGCTTCGTATCAAGATGCCCATGCATATGGAATAATGCACATACATACAAGGCAACATGGTGAATGTTCATGAACACAAATATGCGAGAACATAAATACACGTGAATACAAATGCCTATGACATGGGTGCCCTTGAGTGCTAATAGATGCGAGCGAAAATGCATATGATTGTGAATGCTTATAAATGAGAATGCATTTGAGTGTGAATGCTCATAAGTAAGGACATACATGAATGTGACCACTTAAATGAGAATACATGTAAGTGCAAAGGTGTGTGAGTTAGGATATAGCTAAATGCATAAGCAAGGATGCACACGAGTGCAATTGTTTGTAAATGAAAATGCACATGAGTGCAAATGCTCATAAATCAAAGTGAGTGTGAAGGCAGACAAGTAAAGATGCATGTGAAAGAAAAGGTACATGAGTAAGAAAACACGAGTGCAAATGCACATGAATGAGATTTCATATGAGTGTGAATATAGGTAAGTGAAAATGCATGTGAGAGCACCGATACAAGAGTAAAAATGCATACTATAAAAGAAAATGCACATGTGTGCCAATGCATAAATGTGGATGCATGCGAATACGAATGCTTGTGACTATGGATGCACTTGAATGCAAAATGCTTCTTAATAAGTGTGCTTCTAAGTGTGATTATAGGTGGGTAAGAATGCATGAGAGTGTTAGTGTTTGTGTATTCATATGAGTGCTAATGCTTATGAATGCAAACACCAAGACTAGCCATTATCGATACGAAGCTTAAATTGAAGTCTATGTTGATAAGTGATGCTTAAATACCTATGCGAATGATGCATATTTTCATAAAGGATGGCTTGTATGCTTATTGAGGGTGTAAAGGTTGAGACTCTAGCTAGCTCATTTTGAATTTAGCTTAACCTTTCTTGATAGTTCCTTCCTTTGATTAAGAAGCATTCTAATCATATTTTTGCCCCATGACTAGAAAATCTATTATCTTATTTGCCTAAAATGTTCATTTGATGAAAACTCACAAGTTAGCATGATGTTCAAGTCTCTTAAAGACTATTGATCTATGTTTAAAAGATTTTTTGAATGGCAATTATGCTTTTTCAAGAAAGTTTTCAGATAAGTGAAATGAATTCCTTGTTTTTTCTAGGCTCAGAATGGACTAGTCCTTATAAATTCCTTAAAAACCAAACAAATTTGAGATTTTTTTAAGCTTCTCACCATTGATACTTTAATTGGCACCAGGATTGGCCATGACGAGTTTAGATTATGAAGCTGACCTGGAAAAGTGAGGAAAGTAATTCTACGAGTTGGTACCTTTAATGATGACACTTTGGAGATGTTCATGGATTTCTTTGGAATGATGGTTTCCTTATCAAGATCTTGGTAATCCTATGAGTGACACTAAAAATTCACTATTTTTGCTCTAAATTGCCCATTTGAGTTTTCACACTAAAGCCTTAAACTTTTCATTTTTGTTTGATTGCATCATTATGATTTTTAAGAAAGCTCAATATTTATCAAAAGAATAATCTCTCGAAGAGTGGGTTTATCAGTTCAAATGGCCATGTTTGATTGAAATGGACTTTTTAAAGATCGTGATGTCAGTTAAGTTTTATGGTTTTGAAGGAAAAGGTATAAAGGCCTGAAATATGGTATTTAAAGGTTATTGGATCAAGGATCATTTCTTTTCATGAGGGGCATCCATGTCTTTGTTTCTTGATCTTCTGCTCCCTTTTCTTGATTTTTGCTTTTGCTTTTTTTCTGCTTTGCTTTTTTATTTTTCCTTTTTTTCCTCCTTTTTCTTTCATTTTTTCATCATTGGAGAGAATACTAGACTTTGGAAACTTTGTACATTTTACTAGTTTCCCTTTGATGTTGAGAATTCTAAGAATTATAGAGTGGGATATCTGTCCCCTAAACTTTTTAAACAAATTTTCCTTGCCCCCTAATGTGAAAGGTGATCCTTGACTAGGGCTTCAAAAGAATGAATTCATTAAGCTCAAAAGGGTAACAAAAGGGGAAATTCTTTTAATTTGAAAGAGGATGATGAAAAATGGCTATTTTTCATCTCAAACACAACTATGTGAACTTGAAGAACCATTTCTCTAAGAAAGTTGCTTCAAAGACATTTTAGACCTTTTAATCACATGATGTTGCATTCAATTTTCCTTTTTTTTTAAAAAAAAAAAAAAGCATGCCTTAGTTCTTTTTTTACTCTTTTTCACTTCACATACTTGGGCATACCCTGTTTTGGTTTGCCACTAATAGGAAATCACATGATACTAAAGTTCAAGTTACAAGGAACATTGTGCATTAATAAAGGATTCAAGTTCCATGATATGATAATGATAGGAATAACTAGGGATAGGGTCGTGGAAGGGCCCAAAAAAGTGCCTTGAGGAAGGTTTTTAGGAAATAGTTTAAAAGGGGAGAATCAGGGATGAAGAGTTCATGGGATGGACACATGAAATGTTTTAAGAAAAGCTTTTGGAGGTATCACAATGAAAATATAGAACGAGGAACCAAAAGGTTATGGTGGGGATGTAGGTTAGTCTAGTGGCATTACCCCTAAAATGTGATTTGAAAAGCTTTCAAGGTATGGCTTGGTAGCTTGAGTTTTAGTTTGTCAAGAAGAAAGTGGATGTTTTCTAGCTCAATTCGGATACGCATCAAATTACTGCCAATAGGACTTTAAGAGAATATCATGTTTTCTTAGTTCCCAATGGGTCTATAAATTCTAAAATATTGGTTTTTATCGTTCCTAGCCTAAGTCAAAGTTTTTTTCATTTAATGGTTTTGGTGTGGTCATGTGGCATGGTTTAAAACTGATCTGCTAAAGTTTTGGGTCTTGCGATTAGTCAGTTTTATGCATGGAAACTTAAAAGAAAGATGAAGAATGCAAGCAATCACCAGTATTTTTTGTACTTTTAATATAAAGCTTTCTTTAAATACATGATTTAAAGTTCAAAACATGAAAGATGATGAAAGACAAAAGGTTTTCACATGAAGCATTCTAAATTAGAATGCCCCTTATGATCTTAGGTTCATACATCTCATTTCAAAGTTAATCAAGATCTAGCTGCCTCGCTTCAATCAATCGTTGCACTTTTCTTTTTAAAGGCCCACATTTTTTTATGGAATAACTTGTGCACCCTTGATGATATCTGCAAGCAGTGGTGTCATGACCTTGGGTAGGGTAGCTCTAGAGGTTCAGAGCAAACTTGCATAATTAACTGGATAAGCCAAGGAAGTAATTCGATGTATGATATTGGGATTGATTTTATAGGGGTTATACCCTAACTATGCTGTTATCTTTTTTTGAGCACTCTTTGACCCTTTTGGTTGAGAGGTTGGTCCAATCGAGGTCATAGGTACTAGGTTGTGCACTAAAAGAGATACTAGCAAGTAAAAACTCAAGTATGAATTTGATGCAAGACTACTCTTGAAAGGGTGAATGATTTTGCCTATGGCATACGGATGGTGAAAGATAAAATCCTTTGACAATATGCTTGTCAAAGGTTAAAGCTTGAACCTCTTCTCTTTCATCTACAGGTATTTTCCTTCCTTTGGTGTGGAGTAGCTCTTTTTTTCCTAAGTTTTCCAGTTTTGATTTCATTCTCGATCATTTTCCTGAACATGATCAAATCAGCAAAGTTCATTATGGCATTCCCTATAAGCTTATCATAAAAAAGGGCATGTAGTGTCTCCACAAAGTATGTGATCATCTCTTTCTTATTTAATTGTGGATGTACTTGTACTGCCTCTTCCCTTCATATTTAGGCATATTGCTTGAAGGTCTTGGTAGGCTTTTTCTCTATGTTTCTCCAAGATAACCTATCAGGTACCTAATCAAAAACGTGCTTGTACTGGTCCAAGAAAGTTCTAGCAAGATCAACCTATTTTTGGATTTTAGTATTTTCCAACTCATTGTACCACTGAGTTGCTACCTCGATCAAACTGTCTTAGAAGTAGTGAAATTTCTCATTCCTTTCATACTCGGCCATCTTTTGACAATACATCTGGATATGGATAGTTGGATCTGTGGATTTATTGTACTTCTTGAAGTCGGGTACCTTGAAATTGGGTGGAATGATGAGGTTGGTAACTAAGCCTAGAGATTTGGCATCCATGATTCTGAATTTTTGTTCTCCTCGATTGTGTTGAGTTTTTTTTTCTAGTTGTTGGCATTTGCTGACGTCTTTTATAGTTTCTAAAGGATGGACAACTTCAGGTTCCTCTTGCTTTATAGAGTCATTTAGATTGAGCAATGATGGATGAGCCAGGGAAGATTAAGTACTTGACAAATAAAATTTGAAATGTATAGGTGCTACAACTGGATTCATGTGGATAATCGGGTGCATCAGTGGAATTAGTGTTTATGTGAGGTTGTTGCTTATGGATTACTTCTTCTTTGATAGATTAACTTTGGTGCCACTAGTAAGGTGATCTTAGAATTTGTCAACCATTTTTTGATATCAATTACACTAGTTTACCCCCTTTTTTATGGAGGCCGATACCATATTCATCAACACGGCTATCTAGGCTTGTAGTTCCTCATTTTTACGAAGCATGCATTCTTGACCTTCTTTATGCATGAGCTTTAATTTATTAATTCTAGCCTAGCACTCATCTCCCATGATTAACAATGTTAGTCTTCTTTTGATACTTCTCAAGGAACAATAAAGCTTCTTTTAGAAAAGTTCCAGTGCTCATGCAAGCCATCACTCTACACCCTCAGGTTCATGAATTAGGCATGGATGCAAATGAGTGCAATCAAAATGTTAATGTAAGGTATGAAAAATTGTTATGAGCATGAAAATGTTACCATGGAAATCTTCCTTTAGGATTGCAAATGGTATTATTAGTGGTAGATGGAATGTATGAGATGCACCATATTGCATCCTTATAGCACTGAACATGGGAGAATGGCCTATATAGGGAAGGAATCCATACAAATGGATGAATTATGCCCTAAAACTTATCAAGGAAATTTGATACTGATGAGGTAAAGATCCTCTGGGCATTACGGTGTTCATTCACCATTGCCCCATATCAATTCTTTCCACATGTTTGATGTAAGAAATTATGCATGTGACATAAACATGAAACAATAAGGTTGTTTAGGTTTAGAGAATATTGGCAGAAAAAGAGAAGCAACACAAATAAATCACAGAAATTACCCTGATAGTAGGCAATACGATGCCTAGGAGAGAATATGACAATTGACAACAAATGGACTACTTAACAAAATGTCTAGGTTAAAATCACCTTTAGCAAGATGATATGATACCCCACAAGGACAAGACTGACCAATTAGGTGATGATGTTCGTTCGTCAACATTTATGGTGAGTACATGTTAAGCCATCGTTCGAACAACAGACGGCTTAATTTGGTCAGATATAACCTTTTTTAGGGGCATTGTGGGTAATGTCATTCACTTCTCAACACCCACTTATTAAAGAAGATTTGCCATTGAACGTAACGGCATATCCTAAAAAACTGATCATGAAAATAAAAAAGACAAATATGGGTGACAATATTCACCCATCATCACTCAGGTAACCAAGGTATATAAGAGTAAAGGTAAGAAGTGTTTCCCCAAGTGGTCTTACTTTTCAGGTTATTCAAGCAACAACCCGGTATGGTTTAACATGGTTTAGCTCATAAGGTTCACTATATGGGTTTAACTTGACGCCTAATTTGGTATCCGAATCGCTCCTCAATCAATAAAGATAGTCGAGGCACCCTAATCCTAGGCCCATTGTGGTTTTTGGGGAACAAGTTTAACTCAATGGATGTATTTCCTTATGCAAGTGCAGAGGGGCACTCATGAGAGACATAGGTAATTTACAAGCCGAAATGTCATGCCATGCTATGCGAAGGGTTACTCATGAAGGTAGATGGCTCGCTTGCTCTTAACAATTAGGATACTAACCTCACCATGGAGTTTGGTGGGAATCTAGTGAAAATGCAAGTGCATGATATGTGTCAAGGAAACAATCAAAACCTTTTTGTTTTACCCTATAATACCATACGTATTCAAATCAACACTCATTCAGGAATATAGTAGTCCCTAACTATCACAAAACAAAGCCACGAAAAGCAAAAGATTAAAAAATGGAAACAAAAAGGAATTATATCTAAATAATAAATGGAAGTTGAAAAACCAAAGGATGCACATGACATAGCTAGTCATAGGCTTAACTCTCTTAAGTGATCCTCAATGGAGTCCCCAAGCTATCACCATGTGCCCGCCTTTAAAACTTTAGACAATCCGAAGGGCTTAGCATGCTAGACTTAAAATATGTACAATACTGGTGGTGGTAAAATCATTAAGTTATCCTATGACCAGAATTTGGATAAGGCATAGTGATATGAAGGGGAGAGAAACTGTCGGGCGAATCGCTTATCCAACCAGTCTTAGATGGCCACCATGAAGTGGCCATAAACTTGGAGCTGCCATTGGTTATTTTGGGCTAGGCAAGAATGGATGCCTATTGAAAACAATATTTTGAGTTATAAAACTCGAAACATCAATTTCAAGGTCTACAAAATCCAAAGATTCATTGGTTGGGTTCGATAGTTGGTTAGGCATAGGGAAGGATTATCACCCCTAAGATGCCTAAAATCGATACCTGCTAACTATGTCTGGCTTCGATTTTGACTTAATCAGTTCCATTTGGTCATTATTTAGAAATAATCTACTTTTACGCATGAAGTTTTGGTGGAAAATGTAAATTCGGGTTTTAAAAGAAGATTTATATCACCTATCTGCTGCAGAGATATAAGAAGAATGGGGATTTTTATGAAAAATAGTTTCTAGATTAAATTTTGAAAATTTGGATATTTTGTATTAGGCATTGGAGAAATGCCAACATGAAACATTGCCTTTATAAAATTCTTTGAAAATGAATTTTAAATATGAGTGCATGATAATCACTATAAAAGAATGAAACACGTTAGCAAGATGAAAAGAATATAATAAATCATAAACAATCAATCACAGAAAAAGAACATAAAAGGAGGGATAATTGAAATGTATCTCATAATTGTCTTCAATTATTGAAAAATAACCAGGATGATTGTTTAGAGACGGGTTTGGATTCGATGGTGATTTGAGGGACAAAAAAGGTTTCAATCAAAAAAATCTGAGGCATCCTGCAGAGAGAAAATTTTTGGATTTTTTTTTGTAAAAGTGGGGTTAAAGTATCCCCTCCGAGCAGTGAGGTTGGAGTATCCTAAAAAATAAAGTTATGAAAATAATTAGAAATAAAGAGAAAATTCTAGTTTTTAATGAGACATAGGGTTGGAGTATCCCCTAGAAGTAATGGGGTTAAAGTATCTCCAAAAATGAAAATTTTTGATGATTAAGAAAATAATCAGGAATCTCGACTAAATCTAAGAACAAAAATTCAAGTTTCTTAGGGAAAAATAGGGTTGGAGCATCCCTTCAGAGTAATGGGGTTGGAGTATTCCAAATATGGAAAATTTTGATGTTTTAAAAAAAGTTAAAAAAAGATTTTGAAAATAGGAAGCCAAAGATTTGTACAAAATATATTTTTGTCTTAAGCCTTGATCTGAGTCTAAAGGGCTTGTGTTATAGGGGAACCAATCAATGCATTTCAAGACATTCGAATGTCTCTGTAAAGAAGATTCAAAGACTAGGATAAAAACAAGGGACAATATCATGTCATCTCCTTTCTTGAATTTATTCTTGGTTCATCCAAAGGCTTCAAGGGGTGAATAAGGTACTATTGGAAAGATGCCTTGATAAGGTTTAATATAAAATATTCCAAAGTTCCTACAAAATCTCTTTTTAAGCGAAAATAATTTTTTGAAATTAGGTCTGTCTTGACACTGGTAGCATATGCAGGGCAAAAGACACATTAAACTTTAAAAAATCATTTCAGGCTCATCCGGAATTGTTAAACCATGAATAATACCTTTTCGGAAAGGAAATTTGAACTTTTTGGGAAAAATATTCAAGAAGTTCAAAAAAATCGTTAGTGGACCAAAACAACCAAAACAGAAAATTGTTTGCAGATTATAGGGGTTCTAAATAGCAAAGGTTTAAGAAATCATATTTCCTTCATCTGGAATGATCCAAGGGCACACGAGACACTGTTAGAAAGGTACTTTGATGCCCTTTAAGGGAAAATATTAGAAAAATCAAGAAGAATATTTTGTGGTTCAAAAATGATTTTCCAAACTTAAGCTATAATGCTACCAGATCAAAACAAGGGACTATTCGATAATTTCAAGTTTCTTTGAGGATAAACTTAGGTCTAGGACATCTGAATGTCTATGATAGAAAGGAACAAGTAACATGGCATCACAAGTTCATTCCATAATCCTGAAGTAGTTCAGGATAATGAAAAAACCCACTAACCATGTCACTAAATAGGGTACTAGACTCAAGTTCAAGGCTTAATACTAAAAAAAAATAGCATTTTATTTCCATGAATCTAGACCTGGGAGGTTTAGTTTGTCCCTAAAATCGGAGGAACAATTTAATCAAAAAATTAAGCCTATACTGGTCCCCATTATTTAAAGGTAGCATAGTTTTAACTTGGGCTTTTTTTGAAAAGTTAGATTTTTTTTATAACAAACAAGCACGCATTTTGACAAATAAATCATCAATAAAATATAACATGCACAAAGATAAAGAAAGTATTACACATGCCAACACACAAAGATGAAATTTTGACATGGACAAGGTAACAAAAAAACAAGGAGATTACAAACAAGATGCATAGAAGTTACATGAACATATTTAAGCGAAGAAAAGCATGTGAGAATTGTGAAGACAACATTTTCATGTCATAAGACTCATTAAAAGGTTGAATTTTTAGAGGTTTCCTAGTGGTGGTTTTGGGGAACTACAAGAATAAAAAAAGGTTGAGGGTGAAAGGCATAGTACCTTTGAGAGAGTTTTAGGGTTGGAGATTGCTGAAGGATTTTTAGGGATGGTTGGAACTTTTCTGGAGGTTGTTGGAGAGTTTTTTTTTTTTTTGGGGAATGGTTGGAAATGCCTTTGTTGAGCCAACTTTTAGCCTCTTTTAAAGTCAAGGTTCAGCTGATGCTTTTGGAGGATAAATCAAGGGCATTTTTGATCTTTCATTCATGTACCAAGAGATATCTCCAGTACTATGCTCACCTAGCCTTCTTCTTATTAGTTTTGCAATATAGAGTAGTGGGACAAAAAGGTTGCAATAGCCTATAACAGGGGATATGCCTAGCATGTTCTCTTACAACCATATATTTCATGAAAGTGACCTTTGTCATTTGCTATTTGGGCTCTAAAAATTAGTTTAAATCCAATCATAAGCTGAAAGTTGAGGTCTAGAATGAATGATAATGGTTTTTTAGTACAAAAAACATATTTGGATCGGATTTTCGCTAAAAAGTGGCTCGAACTAGGCAAAAACACCTTAGTGTATGATACAAAACATTTTGTATCGATACATAAGGCAACTTTTACCATGAGTATTGATACAATGAGGTGTTTATCGATATTCAGAGCAAAAAATCTTTTCAGTCTCAAGACTTAGAGGCCGATACTGATATCCATGGATTTGTATCGATACTCATGCTTGCGTATCGATACATTTTGCCAAAAATCACAACTTTAGCTATTGCCAAGGTCTGTATCAATACAAACATGCTAGGTATCGATACCACACCTTAGGTATTGATACCAAACCCTCTTGTATCAATATTACATATGAAAATTTAAATTTTTTGTGACACAAAAGCTTCATATCAATACTTTATGCACCAAAATAACTTGCACATACTTATGGCTTCTCGAGTTACCTCACCTTGCTCATAAACAGTGGGAAATTGATCCATGTACTCATCTAAATAACTCTGGTAACACCATGAAAAGTGGCCTTTAATGCCTTATTTTACATTTTTCTTTAATACAGTCTATAGGCATTTTAGACCTTCCCTAAAAAATTTTTTGCAGTTGTCCCCAGTTTATTATTATTTTTTTTATTCTATCATCTTTCACTTAAGTCTGAGGATGCTAAGAGTTGGCCCAGACAAAATGAGTTGTCTATACCTAGGGATCGTATTAAAGAAAAATGTAAAAAAAAAAAAGCATCAAAGGTCACTATTTAAGGTGCCATCGAGGTTAGATGGACAATCATGGATCAGTTCCCAATCATTCCTAGCCATGGTAAGAGGTTCAAAAGTGAAATGTGTGTGAAATCCATATTTACCTAAGTAACTATCAATACATAGACTTTAGGTATCGATACGAGGTTTTCATGTCCTAAAAATTTAAATTTTCACATGTTGTATCAATACAAAAGGGTTGTGTATTGATATAGAAGCTTCTGTATTGATACATAGAACCTTTGTATTGATACTGGGCTTCACAGTACCTTAAAAATCCATTTTGGCTAGTTAATATTGATACAAAGAGTGCTAGTACTGATAACAGCCTCTGCGTATCGATGCCAGCTTCATTTTTTTTATACTTGGAGCAAAAATTTGCTCCAAGTATCAATATAATACACGTTGCATCAATATTCCAAGGCTAAAATGCCCAATTCGTGCCATTTTCACCCCTTTGCACCATGACATTAAGACACGAATTGAATCATGTTTTTGGCACCAAAAATTATCCTAATTCATAGCAAGCCTTAGCATTAGGCTTATGATTAGGTTTTAACAAATTTTTAAGGCCCAAATAGCCATGACAAGGGACATTTTCATGACTTAATTCAATTTGTTAGAGGGCAACCTTGGACTTTCTCGTTGCTCAGTTGCCAAAAGTGGCCTTAATCCACTGTTTCTGCAGAGCCAACCAATGGATTTAATGGGTACCTAATCATAATGCCTTGTCCACACAGTAGGCAAATCCACTAAAATCCTAAAATGCCCTTGCTTTTTACATATGGTCCTAACTATTCACATGGTCATATAATGGCAACATTCTCAGTTGAACAGAATACACAATCATCTTAAAAACATTCTAATAGATTTGAAGCACTTTCCAAGAACACTTCTCAACCATCATCTTTTTTTTAAAAAAAAAAAAGCTCTTATTCTTGTAGTTCCTAAAAAGCCACTACCAAAAACCCTTCCAAAACACTCTTTTTCACCCTTTCTTCATCTAAAACCTCCCTTTCATTATTAGCACATCTCTCAAGCTCATTTGGCCACCCTTTTCTTGCTAATCAATAGCAAAGAGAGGGAAAAAGTGAGCTCAAAGTAAGTAAGTTTCCTACTCAAAGAATAGAGAAAGCTCTAAAGCTACTTGGTATAACCTCTATCTTTTTTTATCTTGCTTTCTTCTTTCATCAGCATTCTCATCATTATAGAGAGCCATATCCATGTGACCATGATCCTATTCCTAGAACTCTTATGCATTTTATGGCTTTTTTGTAGTAGACCTAGGATTTTTGGGGCTATATTGACCCTTTTACTGTGTTTTACCATGTTTGTGTGCTTGGTCAGCCCCAAAAACATGTTTTAATTTTGTTCTAAAATTTTTAGCGAACATCTTCTTGGTTAAACATGTTCGTATCATCCTCTATGGCATGACTCTTGATGTTACTCATGAAGCTAAGACTTACATGCATCTTATTAGTCTTTTTCTTTCATTGTTATTATTATTTACATGTCAAGATATTATTTTTAATTGTCTAAACATCTTGTTTATATCCATTGTCATGCATGTCATATTTAGTTCATAATACATTTGTCAAAATATAAGAAGCTAGCATTTCCATGCATCTTATTTATCATTTCCTTACATCTTTACTATTTTTTCAATGCTATAGTGTCAGTTTGTTTAAACATGCTATCCATTCTCATTTTCATGTTTGTCATGTTTTTGTTCATAACATGTTTGTCAACATATTTGCTTCCTTGTTGTCAAAAATCTTTTTTTTTTCCAAAACCCTTAAGTTAAACCTACGCTACCCTCAATGAATGAGGATTAACATGGATTTAAGGTTTTTCTTCACTGGTCTTCTAATTATGGAGAAAAATCAATTCTTATGTGTGGATTCAAGGGTTATTAAGACTAAAAATTCTGTTTTTAAAAATAAAATGTCCCTTTTTACTATCCAAAGTTGCTTGTGTCTTGATCTTTTGCCTAAATACTTGTGTTTGTAACATGGTCAATGGGCTCTCTCATTAGCAAAAATTACTTTAAGATTTGTAGATGAGCTCGTGAAGCCATGTCACTTATTCCCTTTTGCCATGGCCATTCAGAGTCCTAAGATTAGGCCGAAAGAAAGTTGAGAAAACTGAAAAATTCCCTTGTTTTGCCTTGATAGTACAATGGTCATGATTTAAAAAATCATTTTCGAATCCTAGACCATTTTTCAAAAATTTTATGGTATTTTTCCATGAAAGGAAATCAAATTAGCTTTCCAACGGTACATGTATGTTGTTAGATCATTCTAAATAAAGAAGTTATGATTTTCTAAACCAATGTTGTTTGGAACCCTTGAAATCAACATTTTATATTTAATTTCGGCCATTTCAATCCATTATATAATTTTTATGAATTTTTAAAATATATTTCCTAAAATGTGAAATCCTTTTTGGAAAGATAACTTTTGTAATTTTATGATTTTGTATGAGCCGAGAATGATTTTTCAAACTTTGCAATACCTTTCCCTTGTGCATGTTTAGTGTTGTGCTTGACCCAACTTCAAAAATTATTTCCACCCAAAAGGAGATCTTTTGAGATTTTTGGAATATTTTTACATTAAACCTTATTGAGTTAACTTTCCAACAGTGCCAAATCTGACCTCTAAAGCCTCTAAATTTTCTCATAATAAAATCGAAAAAGGGGATAGCGTGATGTTGTCCTCTATTTTCAACATTGGCCAAAGTTAGTTAATTTCTTTGGACTGTACTCCGAGGGATTCAAATGCCTCCCTATGATCCCGGTCAACCTTTTTTAGTCAAAAAAATGTACCAGCTTTCCTCTAGGCTTAGATCAAGGCATGAACAATTTTTAAGTTTTATCATCCTTATTATTATCAAATTTCTTGATAAAAAATCACCTATTTTATCTAGAATTTGCCAAAACGTAATTTTGTCAAGAAATCACAGAATCTTTGTCAAGATAAATCCTTTAAGCTCGTCTCTCAAAAATCATCAAAGTTATCATCTATAGGTTTAGCTAACAGGATACTCCAACCCCGTCTTCCTAGTGGATACTCCGACCCTATTTTTCGATGGGATACTCTAAGCTTGTTTTTTAAAAAACTCAAGAAATAGTTAAATTTCGTCAATTTAAACTTGTCAATCTCATTTCTCTCACAATTGTCAAGAAAAATAAAACTTTCTCTCCCTAAATTTCTTTCAAACTTTTCAATATTCAAACCAGGTTTTCATGCCTCGATTAGTTAATGGATCCCAATGCATCTCTAAAATTGTCAACTCAATTATTTCAAGATAATCGATGATAATTACAAGATACATTTCGATCATTTTTCCCTTTTTCTTTTGTTGTTCTGTGTGATTTATTGTATGCAATGTTATCTCATTTCATCTTTTTACTAGCATGACTCATAAGTGATGGTCATCTTGCATCCATATTTTCAAAATCATCTCTAAAAAATTATAAGGTAGTGTTTCATGTTGGTATCTCTTCAATGCTTGACACAAAATATCCTATTTTCAAAAACTCAATCAGGAAAACATTTTAATAAAAAATTCCTATGTCCCCTACCCTAAACCCCTACCTCTTCAAGGTACATACATGATTTAATTTTTCTAAAACCCAAGTTTATTTTATTAAAATTCATACATAAAAAGATTATTATATTCAAATAATGACAACTCAAAAATGAAGGGATCAAAACTAAGTTAAGACATGGCTAGAAAAGTATTGATTTTAGGCATTGTGGGGAGGTTCATACCTTCTTGCACATAACCAACTCCCAAACCCAACTGTTGAATCTCCAAATTAGCAGACAATGGAATTGATGTTTTGAGTTTCGTAACTTCGAATGTCAAATTCAATAGGCATCTAATCACACTTAGCTAAAATGATCGATGGTGACTCTAATTATTGGCCACTTTGTGATGGCCACTTAAGACTAGTTGGACAAGCAATTCATTCGATGGTCCCCATTCATGGTCAAGAGCCAAGAATCCATACTCGCTCATTCCTATCATGTTAAAAAAGGGAAGAGTCTCAATCAAGAGGACTTTTCCACATCGAGAAATACTTTTAAGTTATACTTGTTTCCTTCGTGGGAGGCATGTTGTCAATAGCTTGACAACAACATTGGGGACTAGAGAGTTAGGCCTTCGACTAGTCGTGCTTTTCTTAGTTCTTGATTTCTTTAGTTTCAATCATTATTTAAATATAACCCCTTCCATTGTTGTGTACTAATATTTTATTTGTCATGATTTTGGTCATGAGACCATCTGCGGCTGCCTTATTCTTGAATGAATATCAATTTAATAAATATAGTAATATAGGGGTAAACAAAAGTTTATTGTTTCCTTGATGCATACTGTGCACTTGCATTTGCGTTAGATTCTCACCAAACTCCATGGTGAGGTTAGGGTCCCAATTATTAGGAGGAAATGATTTATCTGCCTTTATGAGTACCCTTTTGCATAGGCATAACAATAACTTTCAAAGTGTAAATTACCTATGTCTTTCCTAAGTAGCCCTTTACATTTTCATAAGGTAAATACATCAATAAGATCGAACCCATTCCACCAAGCCTATGATACACCTAGGACTAGGGTGCCTTAGCTATCCTTACTAGATAGAGAAGTAATGCAGATACCGATTTAGATGTCAACCCAAACCCATATAGTGAACCTTATGAACTAAACCATGTTAAACCATATGAAATGCTACTAGAATGACACAAAGAATAAGGACAATCAAGGAAAACACTTTTAACCTTTACTCTTACATACCATAGTTGTAAGTAATAATGAATGAATATTGTCACCCACATGTGTCATTTTAGTGTCAAGATATGATGTTATGTTGTTTGATTGATGGCTAACCTTTGTCAATAAGTAGGTGATGGCAAACGAAGGTCACCACTTACAAGACAACCATGTTGCCTTAAAAAAGTCATATTCAACCTAGAAAAGCTATTGTACTGCCTAATGGTGGCTTAACGCATATCTTACCTTGGGTACTGATAAACGAGCGTCACTACCTACCTAATTGTTTTTCTCTCTAAGAGGAATCATACAGTCAAGATCAAGGCAAAACTTCACCCAAATAAGTTATTATACTGTCCGACTTTGGCTAACACTTATTTTGTTCCTTTAAGTGATGATGTGCTAATATTGTCGCTCAAAAGATCTTGTTCAAGGCTAGGCGTCACCTTCAAGTGAATAAAATATGCTTGGATATGTCATTATGTTGTCCAATCAATGGCTAAATGCCCAACAACCACTAGATGATGATGAACGTACATCACCAACTAAAGTGTTAATTTTTTCTTGAAAGACATCACATCTTTTTAATAGGTGTAGTTTTAACTCGAATGTGCTATTATGCTCTACTCACTAACCTTGGCTTTGGCATGCCAACTTGCTACCTTTAGCGCTTTCGTGTGCACCCCAAAGGCTTTGCAATGCGTTGTTTTCTTCTCATGGCAAATTTTCATTGAAGTTACTTTTATGGTCATAAATATAGTGCTCTTCTTGTGATTAGGTTTTTTAATAAAAAGTCAAAAAGTCACATTTTAGGGAAAATAAGGAATAAAAAAGTTAGTTGAAAAAATAGAGTAAAAAAAATCCAAAATAGGTCATGAGTCAAGTCAAAAAAAGAAGGAAGGAATTAAAAATAGAAACTAATAAAATAGGACTGGTATTAATGCTTCTTTTCCACTAATTTGTTCATAACATTTTGCATCACATCCACACTTTTTAGACACATGCATGCATAACATATCTTCCACCAATCATCATTTTTCAACATGGGCATACACAAATCATTACATATTGTTGAATTTATTTGTTCCTTGCATTGAAAGGGTCTAACATGGGGGATCAATTACAAGGAAGAATTAGTACTTTGGAAAGCATCCAAAATAAGCTTGGGCATGATGTTTGAAAATGAAAGAACAACTTGCAAGAATTGTAGAAGCCTTAATTGGTTTTCTTGGGAGGGAATATGCAAGAGAAGCATCGTCATTTACAACAGACCAAATAAGTCAAGTCATGGCAAATCAATCGAAAGTGCATATTAGCACCTTGGAGGGAACTATCGAAGGAATTGGACAAGATATTTAGAATATGAGGGGATAATTGTCAGAATTAACAAGGATGCTTCCAAGCCTTGATCAAATGAAGACAAATTATTTCTGAGAGGTGTTGTCACTAGCAACTCAATTCTATACACTACAAGACCCAATGTCAGGATCAAATATGCAGGTGTCCAAATATATAGTGGTCAACACCAAAACCTTTGTTATTACACTTCCCTCGATATCTGAGACTGAACACCCAGGCTTTGAGTTGGTACAGATCAACGCCTTTTCTAGAACAAGACATCTTTTTATCATTTCTTAACCATTCTTCAGTTTTGGCACTAAAAAAAGATCGTAAGAAGGGTCCTAATTTGATCTTATTCCGATGACTTATAAAGAGCTGTAACTCTTTTTCCTTCGCAGACACTTGATTTCACCTATCTCAAAAGCCCTCATACCTCATTAGTTCAATGCTAACACCCATTGCGACTACCATGCCAAGAAATTAGGACATGACACTTAGAACTGCATATATCTCAAGCAAAAGATATAGAGCCTTATTAACTCTTAAATCTGGCAATTCAAGGCGAATCAAGGACCCTAGCTAATCAAAGAATTTAAAAGACCTAGCAGAGTTTCCAATGACAGAAAATGGCAATTGGATATCTCTTAGGCTTTTAAGAGTGCTATGATGTTAAGATAGAAATATGTTTACAAAGACAATGTTTACTTGTATTTTGAAATTTTGTAAGAGAAATCCTATGTACTGAAGACATCCAAGAAATGATAAAAAGCATGTTAGAGTTTTATGGGATGCTAATTTGTACCTTTGTTGTTTTCATTATGATTTTTCTCATGCTTAAACCCTATCAAAGACCCCTAGCATTGTCAATTCATTCATATTCACCCACCTATTCACACATGCATGACAACAATAAAAATGAACAATGCTAAGACACATCATATCTTCAAAATTAATTGTTGTTTTTCCTTGCAGGTAAAATGAGGAGAAAAGATTACGCAAGCCAATTAGATGAACACTTCGACCCAATGCCTTTACAGTTAACTCATGATCCAAAGTGGTAGAAACTAAATCCATCAAGAAAGATTCGAGATTCAACAACATAGCAAAAATATGACCAGCTTGAAAAAAGAATCCTAGCCATGGAGCAAAGAAAAGGACTTATCAATGCCAAGGAACTTGTTTATCCCCTTTGTGACAATTCTACCAAAATTCAAGGTCTTAGAACTCGAGAAGTATGATGGGCTCATTTGCTCGAAGATGCATCTAACTGCTTATTATTATAGAATGCCAGAGTATGTTAAGGATGAAAAGTTGCTTATCCAGATTTTTTTTTGAAAAGTTTGACTGGGGTAGCATCAAAATGGTACCAAACTAAGAGGAAACCAAATATACACTTGGAAAGATTTAGCTCGGCCATTTCTAGAATAGTAAGAGCACTTGCTGAAAATTGCTCCCAATTGGTGGACTTTTCAGAACATGAGAAAAAATCTCACAAAAGCTGAAAAGACTATGCTTGTAAATGGAAAGTGGTAGCTTCCTAAGTCCAACCACTTTTTACTAACAAAGCTGATTGCCTACATTTTGGATACTTTTCTTTTTCTTTATTACAATAGGATGGTTAGTAATGCCTTCATGGAATTTGTGGACATACTATTCACTTTAGGCAAAATCGAAAATGGGTTCAAGACAAGGAAAATCAAAGGTGCCAATAAATGGACAAGTAAGTTTTAACCATCAATAGCAAAAAGGAATGACCAATTCAAAAAGATCCATTCAGACTTTCACGTCACCTCTAAATTGTAACCGATCATTAGCTTTTACAGGCCCAACCATATACTCCAACACCTGTCCCAAAGATATGAGCCAGCTTAGAGGTTAACTTAAACTATTCACTAGAACATAAAAGAAAAAAAGGTAAAGGTGCACTGCTCCTTGCCAATCTCTTACATGAAGATCTTTCCATTATTGATCTAGAACCAAGCGATCTCCACTATCCCAGTAAAGCTTAATTTATCCAAAATGATATGATCCTAACCTCATGTATGACTATTAATAAGGGGTAAAAGGACATGCTATGGAGAATCATAATGCATTCAAAAACAAGGTTCAAGTCATCATCAATAAAACTCTGAAAAAGTTTAATGTGTTCACGAATGCCTATCAGAAACAACCAGTCTAGAAACTATTAGTCATTAAGTATTATGTGTTCATAAAAGTTTATGGTAATTCTATCCTTCTTCAAATTCTACACATATTTTAAATTAATGAAAGAATTTGGTTTCTGGATTTAAATAAATGAACTATCACTTGCAATCATCATGCATCATGTCTTTTGGCAATAAAAGCTTATGTGATTGAATTCCAATTTTGAAGGTAGTTATGATTTTTTCTTGAAAAAAAACATTAATAATCTTGATAAATTGGCAAACATCCTCAAGTGTAAATCTACCTTTGCTAAAACACTTCACTCATATCCTACATGATATCACTTGGGTAACTTTAAAAATAAAAAATCACATAAAAAAGTTGACCTATTAGAAGGACTTTTCCTCAGGTTGCTTGAAAGTTGAGCAATCAAGACCTACTCTTAGGGGAACTGGAGGACTAAGTTTGACATTTGCTAAGATTAGGATAGGACTTTAGGACTCCTTGAATCCTTTTAGACAACCCTTTGTCATGGACACCATAACCTTTTCCCAAACCTTTGACCAATAAAGAACACAATTGAAATGCACAGTTCCTATTTTTTTGGAGTAAATCCTTATGGAAACCACAATCCCTTTAGAGAACCCCTTATTATAAACACTATAACATTTGTCCAGACCTTTGACTAATATAGAACATAACCAAAATACACCATTCCTACTTTTGATGCAAACGACCCCCTTATAACCTTTTTGTTTGGTTGATTGAACATAATATCATTTCAAGCTAAAGAAAATAAGACATTCAGAATGTTTTTTAAGAGAGCCTTGCCCGAAGAATGACTCATCAATCCATATAATCATATTTGAAATGAAAAGTGATCATATTTTCTTTCAACCTTTCATAAATTACAAAATCATCCCTCTTGCTACCCCCTTTTGAGCCCAATGAATTCATTTTTTTGAAAACCTTGATTAAGGATCACCCTTTACATTGGGGGTCATGCAAAGCCTTTTAAGGGAAATAGCATAGATGCGAAGTTCCACAGTTATTAAAATACTTGACATCAAGGGGCAAATACAAGATGTACTAGGTCATCAAAGTCAAAATTCTTTCCAAAAAAACGAAAAAAGAAAAAGTAAAAAAAAGATGCGATCAAAATAAATAAAAATCAAAGACTCAAAAAATAAAAAATTAGATTAATTGAAAGCTAAATTCAAAATCAAATTAAGAGAGAATGAAATAAAAGAAATAGGGACATTAAAAGTAAAAGGGATAGAAACCCCCACAAAAAGTAATGATCTTTGATTCGATTACATTTAAATACTAAATTTGGTCCTATATACCTTTTTTTTCAAAACCCTTAGACCTTAGCTTCATTACGTACCTCGAAAAGTATGTTTCAATCAAGCATGGCTATTTAAACTGATGACCCCACTTTTTGGAAAATTATTCTTTTCTCTTGAAAAGCATGATGAAGCAGCAAAATAAAAGATAAAGAAAAAAGTCAAGAAAGAAAATAATGAAGCTCTAGGGTGAAAACTCAAAAAAGGGTAGCTAAAGTAAAGAAGAAAATCCTGAAGTCATCTTCAATGTGCCCGAATAGCCACAGAAAAAAATTTGTCCCATCCAATTAAGAAGACTGTTAAGACCTAAAATCTTAAGATATCTAAAACCTTTACATGTTAAGACAAAAGTCCTAGTTTCCAAAACATCCATTAGAATACCTCATTGATTAATACTTCCCAATTAGGACCAACACTTATCCATGAGACTTTCCAAACAACCTTCTAACGACTAGGGGTTACTAGCCAAATTTAGCACTTCTCACACTGTCACATCTGATAATCAAAAGAGTGTCATGATAAGATTTCAAGGAATCCGAGGGGAAAAGCATTTGTTTTTTTTTTTCCCAATCGATTTACAAAAGCCCAGACTTTAGACCATTTCATGCTAACCCTTGATTACATGGCATCAACCACTAAAACTTTAACCTTTTCATTCAATATCAAGAGTTTTTAGTTATAATTTTGTCAATAGTTCTAAACTTTTGACCTTTTTTTATCAACATGTCATATTTAAATTGTCCAAACCATAAAAAAGAACTGATTTTTCTTACCTTAGTCAATAAACCAATTGTTAGAAGTTTCAATGCCACATGAACATAACATGTTGTCACCTTTGAGTTTAGAAAACACTTATGTGGGGCAAGTTGTGTTTGATTTGCCTAATCCTATAACTAGGTAGTTCATGGCATACGGGATATGAATTGCCTGAGGCAAAGAAATGAAAACATTACAATTTAAGGTTACAAAGGTGTAGTTCTGAGTTGAGGAGCATTAATCTTATTTTTTTGCCCTCTTAGGGAAAGTCGAGATGCTTGAAGACTTTACGGTCAAAATGGAAAAGACAAGCGAGGGCAAGAAAAGTCAAAAGTTTGAAATCATTGCCAAAAGGGTCTTGCATCTACTTTCACTGGTAAAGTCAACCTGAAATGTCATCAATTAGCAAATCACTTTTTTGTAAGGTGACAAGAAATCAATAGGCTAAAGACTGGCATAAACTTTGAAAAAACCTAAAAATCCTTGGACAAATGCAAAGCACCTCCAAAAAGGATTCGTATTAACTCATAAAGAGAAAGGGAGACAATGACTCCTCTTAATCTTTTATATATCAAGAGATGTTTCACTTGCTAAAACAGTAATACACATATCAAAGAACAATGATTACATACATTCATACATGCATTTTCTCAAGCACACTCATATCAAGCACACCTCGGACAAAATGGTGTCTATGGGTCTTTGCTTTATTTATAATACTGAGCAACAGCCAAAGAAAGGTAGCTGTAGATACACCATTTTGTCTGGGCAAATTTTTGGCATCTCTAGACGTAATCGAAAGGTAATAAAATTAAAATATAAAAATAAAAATAAGGATGACTATCAGGTGCAGTGTTGCTAAGCATTATTAGGCGGTATGGCACTAGGCAAAAAAATTTTTATAAAATATTTGAAATGCATAGGGATTGTATTAAAGAAAAATGTAACGAAAAGGCATCAAAAGTCATTATTCGAGGTGTCATCAAAGTTACACAGACAAGCATGGATTAGTCCCCCATTATTCCTAGCCATAGCAAGCAGTTTAAAAGCTAAAGGTAAATGAAATCCATATTTACATGAGTAAGTATCGAATATGGCGTTTAAGTATTGATATAAATCTTCCACATCCCAAAAACTCAATTTTTCACATGTTGTATAAATATAAAAGGGTTGTGCATTGGTATTGGTGCTTCTGTATTGATACACACCTTTTGTATCGATAGTGGCCCCTACAGTAGCTTAAAACCCCATTTTATCTAGTTAGCATCGATGCAAAGAGTGCTAGTATCGGTAGCAACCTACAAGTTTTGATATCAACTTCATTGTCTTTATACCTAAAGCAAAAATTTGCTCCAAGTATGGATACAATACATATTATATCGGTACTCTAAGGTTATAATAACCAATTTTAATATCATCCTCTTACACTATGACAATAAAACATGAATTGGACCATGTTTATGGCATCAAAAATCATCCAAATTCATAGTAGGCCTTAGCATTGGACTTATATTGGGTTTTAACAGAGTTTTGAAGTCTAAATAGCCATGAAAAATGACATTTTCATGACTTTAATTTGTTAAAAGGCAACCTTGGACTTTCTCATTTCTTAACTACCAAAAGTGACCCTGATCCACTATTTTTGCTGAGCCAGCCAATGGATTTAGTGGGCAACTGAGCATAGCACCTTGTCCATGCATGAGGTACATGCACTAAAACCCAAAAATGCCCTTACTTTTTGCATATGGGCCTCATTATTCACATGGTCATATAAGGCTAACACTCTTAGCTGAACAAATTACACAAACATCTCAAAAACATTTTACAGATTAAAGATAATCTAAAAACCCTTCTCAGCCATCCTCTTCTCTAAAAAAAAAAACTCTCATTCCTATAGTTCCTCAAAGCCACAACCAAAAACCTTTCAAAATCACTCTCTATCACCTTCTTTTCATCTAAAACCTCTTCTCCATTGTTAGCACATCTCTCAAGCTAATTTTGGCCAACCTTTTCTTGCTAATCAAAAGCAAAGAAAAGGAAAAAGTAAGTTCAAAGTCAATAAGCTTTCTACTCAAAGGATAAAATGAGGTCTAAAGTTACTTGGTATAACCTCCACTCTTTTTTCCTTTTGTTTTCTTCTTTCATCATCATTCACATCATTTTAGAGGACCATATCCATGTGACCATGACCTTGGACTCTCATGAATTTTATGGCTTTATTTGTGGTAGACCTAAGATTTTTAGTGTTATATTGACCCTCTTACCATGCTTCACCATGTTTATGTGCTGGGTCTACCCCAGAAACATGCTTTTAATGTTGGTTTAAAATTTCCAACGAACTTCTTCTTGCTCAAACATATTTATATCATCTTCTATAGCACGACTCTTGATATTGTTCATGAAGCTAGCACTTCTATGCATCTTATTATTTTTTTTTCATTGTTATCATTACTAACATGTCAAGATACCATTTTTACTTGTCTAACATGTTGTTTATGTTCATTGTCACGAATGTCATATTTAGTTCATAATACATTTGTCAAGATACATGAAGCTAACATTTCTATGCATTTTATTGATCATTTCTTCACATCTTTGCCATCCTTTCCATGTCAAAATGTCATCTTTATTTGTTTAAACATGCTATCCATGCTCATTTTCATGTATGTCATATTTTCATCATAACATGTTTGTCAAGATATTTGCTTGCTTGTTGTCAAAACCCTATTTTTCTAAAAACCCCAAGTTAAGCCCATGCTAACCTTAATAAATGAAGATTAACATGGATTTAAGAGGTTTTCCTTCATTGGTCTTTCAATCTTGGGGAAAAATAGGTCTCATGTGTGGATTCAAGGGTTCTTTAGGCTAAATGCTCTATTTTCAAAAATAAAATGTCCATTTTTATTGTCCAAAGTTGCTTATGTCTTGATCTTTTACCTAGAGTCCTTGTGTTTATGACATGGTCAATGAGTTCTCTCATTGCTCTAAACTATTCCAAGGTTACATAGATAAGCTCATGAATCCCATATCATTCATTCCTTTCTGCCATGGATATTCGGATGTCTGTGTCCCAAGTTTAGGCCTAAAGAAAATTGAGAAAACTAAAAAATTCCCCTGTTTTGCCCTGACAGCAAAGTGGTTACAACTTGAAAAATCATTTTCAAATCCTAGACATTTTTCATAAATATAATGGTATTTTTCCTTGAAAGGCATGAAATTACCTCTCTATCGGTATCTTGTTTGCCCTCGAGTCATTCTAGATGAGAGAGTTATGTTTTCCAAACCAACACTGTCTAGAACCCTTAGAATCAACGATTTACATTTTGTATAAGCCATTTCAGCCCATTAGATTTTTTTTTAATTTTTAAAATATTTTTCCTAAAAATAACGTGAAATTTTTTTCCTAAAAAGGTATATTTTGTAATTTTACGATTCCGCATGAGTTAGGAATGATTTTTCAAAATTTGCCATACCTTTTCCCCTGCACTTATTGTCTATGTTGCCCTGACCTAACTTCAAAAATTATTTTCACCTTGAAGGCAATTTGTTGGGATTTTTGGAATATTTTTACATTAAACCTTATCAAGTCACCTTTCCAACAGTAGCTAACCTGACCCTTCAACCTTCGGACTTGCCTATAGCAAAATCAAATAAGAGGGATAGCATGATGTTGTCCCTTATTTTTAACATTGGTTGAAGTTAGTTGTTTTCTCCGATCCATCACTCCGAGGCATTCAAATGCCTCTTTGTGATCTCGACCAACCTCTTTAAGTTAAAAAATGCATCAACCTTCCTCTAGGCTTAGATCAAGGCACGAACAATTTTTAAGCTTTGTTTATCCTTATTTTTATTAATTTTCTTAATAAAAAATCACCTATTTTGTTAAAAATTTATCAAATGTCATGTTATCAAGAAATCATTGAACCTTCGTCAAGAAAAATCCTTCAAGCTTGTCTCTCAAAAATCATCAAAGTTTTCATCTATGGGATACTCCAACCCTACTTTGACAAATTTCCTCTAAATTTCAAAACTTACCAAAGTTTTCAACTATAGAGATACTTCTTCCCCGTATTATGAAAGAATACTCTAATCTCATCTTCTGATGGGATACTCCAACCCTATTTTTCAAAAAATTGTTAATAAATAGTCAAATTTCATCAATTTAAACTTGTCATTCTCATTTCTCTCAAAATTGTTGAGAAAAAAAATCAAATTTTCCCTCCCTAGATTTCTTCAAACTTTTTAGTATTCAAACCTGGTTTTCATGTCTCAATTAGTCAATGAATCCCAATGCATCTCTAAAATTGTTGACTCAATTATTTAAAGATAATTGATGACAATCATGAGATATAATCCAATCATCTTTCCCATTTCTATTTTGTTGTTTTATGTGATTTATTTTATGTGGTATT
>JBBYHM010081436.1:0-38650 GCA_038381775.1 Adansonia rubrostipa | reverse complement strand
GTGTATAGAAATGCCACTACCTCTTCTACATGTTTACTCAAAGCCAACCCCTCATTTGTCTTTTACATTTCTTCTAATGGCTACTTCCAAGCTATCTTCACTATCTAACTTAAAATCTTGCTGCACTACGGAATCAATAACATCTACTACAAAGATAGAGTGTAAGTCACTAGGATACCTCATGGCTTCAAAGATATTGAAACGAATCACCTCGCTATTAAATTCCATAGTAAGGGTGCCATCATGAACATTAATTATTTTTTGGCTATATTTGAGGATAGTCTTCCCAATAAAAATTAGGGTTGGATTAGAAGATGTCTCATCCTCTATCTTAAGAACATAAAAATAAATAAGAAAAACCAATTCATTAACCTGTGCAAGAACATCTTCCACAACTCTTTTTGGTTATGCATTAGAATAATGAACGAGTTATATAATAACACCAATTTCCTATAATGGTCTAAGATTTAAGGAAGCATGAATAGAGTATGGCATGACATGATAGATGCTCATAAGTCTAACATAGCTCATTCAAGCCTATTATTACTGATTGTACAAAGTATAGTGAACGTACCTAGGTCCTTGCACTTAGGAAAAAGTTTTCTTTGAAGAACTATAGAAACATTCTTCCCTACTCTTACCTTTTCATCACTCTTTAGATTTCATTTAGAGTGCACAGCTCTTTGAAAAACTTGGCATAATGAGGCAATTATTTAATGGCATCTAACAAAAGTATGTTTTCTTGTACCTTGCAAAGTTTTTAGAATCGTTTTCTCTTATTCCTCTTTTTTTGGATTTTGTAAACCTACTTAGAAATGATGGAGGAGTAATACGAGAAAAGATGGAAAGTTTAGGGCTTACCTTACTAGATAGAGTGTCTAGTTATAAGGATACAATGATGTTTTCTTCATGTTTGACAACACTCTCCATGGTTGGTACAAATGGTGGCATAGTAAGAGTTGTCTTAAGTTTTTTCCACTTTTTAAAGTCATAACACTTTTATTTCCCTTGGATTCACAATAGTCTGAGAAAGGTAACTTACTTGAATCCTTGCTTCTAATCTACCCTATTTGATTCTCTAAGTTTTGGATACTTGCCTTAGCTTCTTGTTAAAATTGCATAGTATTAGTTACAAAGGTTTTAACAATGTCTTCCAAAGACATATTTCAATTTTGTAGAGCTAATTACTACTGAGCTTGATATAACTATTACATCTTTTGTTGAAAACCTGGCAGTGGATTAGGAATAGAGTAAGGAGTAGCTTGTTGTTGATTACTTGCAAAACTTTTGGATTATCTCTCAACTTTAGATCATATGTGTTTGAAAAGGGATCATACTTGCTTTCTTGGCTTAGGAATCCACCTATGGCATTAAATTGCTTATTCAAACCATCTTGAAACATTAGGCACATATCAATAATGTGCCCCATTGTAGACATATGTAACATGACTAGTTGCAAATTCCTTGCAACTATTTGTTGCACTAGAGAAGTAAGATGAGCAAGTTATTGTTCAAGAGAAAATATGTTTACCTCATTTAATTTCTTAGGCGGTGGTGGGTCATGTTGCATAGCCACCATGTACGAGATGAGAATGCTTGCAGGTTTGAGATTTATATCAACTAAAGTTCCTCCACTTGTAGCTTCAATCATACTAAGCTCCATAGGCATGAAACCTTGACAAAAGTATTAGATTAGAATATGTTCACTTATCTAATGATGATGACAACTTGCACATAGCTTCTTAAATCGTTCCCAGTACTCATACAAAGATTCTCCATTATACTGTCGAGTGCCATAGATTTCTTTCTAAATATTAGCAGCCTTAGATGTTGGAAAATAGTTCTCAAAGAATAGTCTTTTCATTTTATTTCATCAACAGATGGTCTCAAAAAGTAAATAATAGAGCTATTCCTTTGTGGAATTGCTAGAGAGAATAGAAAAGCTCTCAACTTGATTTACTCCTTAGAAATACTGATTTGTTTCATGCTTGACATATTACATGAAGCTCTTTAAGGTACTTGTTTGGATTTTCACTAGCAAAATGATGAAAAGTTGAAAGAAGAATCATACCATATTTAAGCTCAAATGCTACCTCAAGGTTAAGATATTCAATGCATAAGGACTATTGGTCAGATCTGGAGCTACCAACTTCCTGATAGTTTGATTATTGCATGACATCTCACTTTGCTCAGATTGAATTGTATTTACCAACTCTTTGTTTGATTTATAATAGGATGGTGTGAATTCTAATATCCTCTGAAGATTGTTTTGATTTATCTTTACTTTGGGAGTCCTAAACATTTAAGAAAGAACCTAAGAGAAAGAGAAGAAAATAATAAATTAAAGCTAAAATTATGAACAGAAAACAAAGTCAAGTAACAAATAAATTGAAGAAAATGATCCCTAACAACGACGCCAAAATTTTGATGCCCTAAATAATGCACCTCTTAAATTCCTTCACTAAATTATGCTTGCTATTGCATGTGGTAGTAAGCAAGCCACAAAGATCGTTATCAATTTAAGTTATTGATAAAAAACATGAATCTAATATATGACTAAACAAATTAAAAAGACTTCACAAAAGAAATAAACTATGATGGGGATTAATTGTATTACAATGCAAATAAAATAAGCAACATAAAAGTAAACTAAGATTTAGAAAACAAAAATTTACATCTAACAAGTAATAATAATGATGAAAGCAGGGTTCAGGAATCATTCACCACTTTTAAACATAAAACTATGAATCAATATTAGAATTATCTTCCATTATCTTTTGAAACTGCCAACCATAGATAGCGATAAGCTCTTCTACCCTAATGATTCTTTAGTTTGTCATTGTTGTAATATATCGAGATACAAACGTTAATATATTAGAGTAGACATCACTTCTAATCATCGTAGGGCCCTAGCCAGTTAGACAAATCGCTCATATAAACCTCCCACTTTGAAATATGAAAGTGACTAGGTTAAAGAGTTGCCACTGATCTATTTTGGCTATAGGTGTGATCGGCTACCTATTAAAACCATTCACTAAAGAGTTATGAAACTCAAAAGGAATGACTTTATGATCTGCATGTACCAAAGATCTATAAAGTCAGGCTTATGAGTTAGTTACACCATAAGTAAGGACTCGATTCCTTTTGTGATTCCTAATACTTGGTACTAACTAATCACTTGTGTCTAAATTTTTTTCCTAGGTTTCAGTCATATATGTTCAGTTATAATCTACTTTTTATTTATTCTATCAAAAGCAAACAAATATAGCTAAAAAATGTATCCTGAAACTCTTATTAGTACTAGCTCGAATTTACAACCAATTCAAAGTAAAAAAAAAAACATTTAAAGAAAACCAATTCCACAAAAAATGCTTGACTCTAATAATATTCACATATTGACTCCATTATTGATATTTCTTTTATCAATTTTGATTGCATTTAAAAGAAATCACAAGAATAGTACATTTAGATTAAATGGAAGAAATCATAATTTTGAAAACAATACTAAAAATTTACTTTATTTCACTAACTTGGAAGCTTTAATTTGAGACACTAGGGACCTTCTATAGGACATTCTTAGACCTATTCCAACACTAACATGACTCCAAAAATCAATTTTGATGCATCTAAATGCCTTAGAATAGTGGACACCAAATTAGAGAGAGTAAAAATACAGACAGTTTGACCTTTCAAGTTCGCTAAATTTATTTTAGATTATTCCTATCACATAAAATCACCAAATTGAATTCTATGACTGTTGACTCACTATAATTCAACCTAAACATATTCAAAAAATGCCAGAAAATCACTTAGGTTATCATGTAAATTTTTTATTTGGACACTATTGCATAGCATAATATGTTCGATGAGCCTGCCTTTCGAAATTTCTTCATGAATCATCCAAAATACACATCAAATGAGCCACACATGCTTGGAAAGCTTATTCATTCTACTTCTATCTAAAAATATGAGAAAAATATCATTATAAAAAATAGTTCATATTACTGATTGGGCACAAAAATAGAGCCATGCAAATAGCTCATGTTCTGAGATTTTACTGTATTCATCTGACCACAAAATTAAATGATTTGATAGGACATAATGCAGCCTAATCAACAAGGATTATGGAAAAAATATCCAAGACTTTAACCTAATAAAAATATATCTTTTCCTCGAGACTAGAGTGCTAGACTACAATAGTAGCTTTGATATGACTTGTAACCATGAAGCCTTTTATCACATTTTTAAAACATGTTTCTAGATGTTCGAACGTCCAGCACCTAGGCCAACAAAATCTATAAATGTCATAGATAAAAAAACAACGAAGATTCCTAAGTGCCAAGAGCTAGAAATATGTTTTCAACATTGGCAATATGCTTTAGAGTCATGCAAATAACTCCAATTTTATCGCTTTTATCCATTATTATTTGTTCTTATCAAGTGTATGGCACACCAATTCCACGCACTTAAGTACTGAAACCAATAATCAAAATGACTCTAAACATCACATTATGACTCACCTAAGCATTGCGTAATGACTCCTATTAAGGCTCACCAAGTTATAGACTCAACCAAGCATATCTAAACATTTGAAAATATTTTTAAGTTACTCGAAATCATCTTTAATTCAAGCTATTTTATTTAATATCCTTACGCTACTCATTAAAGAGCTTATTAAACAAAACCATGCTTTGATTCATCTATTGATTAAATGAACCAAAGCCTACCATTGGGGGATCATTTTGAGAAAATAAAGTATTATTTAACCTAAACATCCTATCATGCATTTAATCAAAGACATAGAGTACTATCTTAAGGTTCTAATATCTAAACATGTACAAAACAATTCTATCACCAAAAATCAACATAGCTGAATCCTTGTAAACATAATCATGCTCATCTATTCATCAATTCTCATCAAATTCTCATTATTCGACAATCAAGCATAAGAAAACAAGCTTGGATTCAATTCAATCAACATGCTTAACAATCAATTCATGCTTTTTGCCATTTAAGCTCATCAATAGAACAAGTAATCTTCTAAATTAATCAATTAAGCACAAATTCTAGCTTACCCAAGTTCAACACAACTTAATTCATCTATGTTTCACCAATTAAAAATCAATTATGTAAAGCCTACTCAAGTACTTGAACCTAAATAAAGTTTTTCTAGCTTATTCAAAAACTTTACCTAGCTTAAAACCTTCTGATTTCATCATTTTTCACTAAATTCAAGTTTTACTCAACTAAGTTTAGGCTTAAATCAACTCACACTAGCTCAAATAAGCAAGATCATGTGAAATTAGATCAATTAAGCTTAAGATCCTACAATTTTAAGCTAACCAAACTTGTTTCTTTTCATTTCCTCTTGTTTGAACATCTGATCAAGTTAGAAAATTATGATTTCATCATCTAAACTTTAAAATTTTAGTCAACATCATCAAATCCTAACTCGACTAAGCTTGAATAATCAAATCCTAAGAATCTAAGTTGGCCGAAACCTAGGTCTAAAAGTTTCATTTCATTGAAACCTAGATCAACTGATTAAACATGATTTCAAGTTAAATTTGAGAAATTGATCATGTAATCACACATAGAATCACATGAAACCAAGTAAATCATAGCTCCAAATTAAACCAACACATCATAGCATCATGATCTAAATTGGTTGAAAACCATAAAGCAAGAATACATCATGGCCGAATAATTAATCAAGAAAAGAAAGCCTGAATCAATCATCAAACCATGCTAATTAACTTCAAATTAGAGAGAAATGTTAGAGATTAGACTTACTTCAAGCTAGATCCTCCTCCAAAGATGATGAAAACTTAAGAGAAAAGGAGAATTCTAGATTTTTCTAAAATTTGCTAAATGATTAAAATTTATGAATTCATATCTAATCACCATTATTTATAAGTCTCTAAGTTGGTGATTTAAGCTTTAATCACC
The DNA here is from genome assembly GCA_038381775.1 of Adansonia rubrostipa. Taxonomy (NCBI): domain Eukaryota; kingdom Viridiplantae; phylum Streptophyta; class Magnoliopsida; order Malvales; family Malvaceae; genus Adansonia; species Adansonia rubrostipa. The sequence continues at coordinate 32,701 of JBBYHM010081436.1, read as the reverse complement.
TAGGGTGATCTTAAGTTAATCACTAACCATCTAACTAATTTTAGGGGAAATTAGAATTGTGCTATTAATGAATATTTGAACAAAATTAGCACATTAGTCGTATGTTGAATTTGGCCAACCCATGTTCTTATACTAACCTATGTGCAACTTTTTATTCCATTCAATTGACCATGATTTGCACATGTAAAAATGCAATTAAATGTTTCTTCCTATAGTAAAAATGTGTCGTAATGACTTTCTTAAAAAAAATCTAAAATTTCCTATCCTAGACTTATTGGGTTAAGCCTTGAGAATGTTTAGTTTTATAAATTCCTAAGGTCTTTTCATGACCCAATTTTCATTACATGTTCTTGACCTAAAGTTTTTATCCAGTTTCATTTTGGTGTCATCAATTTTGATATCCGAGTTATAGAACTTTTCCAAGTTTAAAATCTAACTCTAGGCTGGAAAGTTGACTTTTATAGTTGACTTTGCTTAGGTTGATTGACTCTTGATTTAAACTTTGAAAACAAATCTCTTTTCCATCCAAATTTCACTAATAACCGCTCTAATCATTTTAAGAGAATTATACTAGTCAACCTTTGACATTTTTAGATTTTTGAGACTCGGGTCTTGATTCTTTGAAATCTAACACCAACCCACTAAATCAGAAAACTAAGCTCAAGTGCCTTATTATGTTAAATTGAGCTCATAAAAACAACCCAAAACCTCAGTTGGACCTTTCTATCATCTATAACTCATTCGAGAAGATTCAAAACTAGAAAATTCCAGTTAGCCCTTAAAACAAGGAAAAAGTTAATTACTAGCCAGGTCAAAAGAAGGTGTCTATAATCGTCAAATAGAAAAAGCTCTCTATTTAATCCATAACTATTCAATAACCTAGAATAATCACTATAGAGTTGATCTGGTCAAAGCTTTAAGAAAAAAGATAGGTTGATCTAAGCAATAAACACACAAGCTTCGACTATTGAATCTAGGCTATGTTCCACATCGTAATCACTGAAAACTTGACCATAATCATTGATCATAAAATGCTATTAATGAATAGGAAAATAAGAAATCATGGATCAAGATTCTTGATCTAGCAATAGACAATTATCAAGGTCTATTTAGTTGTGCACCTGACAAGATAAAAATCATAATATGTCTTTATGAAAGAACATAAGCAATTTCAATAGATTATTGTTGAATAATTCTAAAAATCAATTACAAAGTCATTGTCGCCACGTGCCTACCTTTAAAATTGTGGATGATCCGAAGGGCATAGCAGACTCGACTTAAAAATGAATGATGCTTGGTTGTGGTCAAGCCTTTGAGCTATCCCATGGTCGGGATTTGGATTAGGCATAATAATAGGAAGGAGAAGGAAGAGATCGTTGGTCAAATTACTCATCAAACGTGTCTCAGATAGCCACAACGAAGTGGCCATAAACATGGAGTCGCCACTGATCATCTTGAGCTAGGCAGAATCAGATGCCTCTTAAAAATAATATTCTAATTTACAAAACTCAAAACATCAATTTTAAGGTCTATAAAGCTCAAAGATTCTTTGGTTGGGTTTAGGAGTTTGTTGTGCATGAGAAAGAATTAGCATGCCCACGACGCCTTAAATTGGTGCCTACTAACTATGTATCACTCTGGTCTTGGTTAAATAAGTTCCACTCAGTCTTTATTTAGATATAATCCTCTTAAATGCATAAAGTTTTGATGGAAAATACAAATCTAGGTTTTTTTTAAAGAAAATTAGATCACCTATATGCCTCGAAGACGTAAATAACATAGGTATTTTTGCAAAAACAATATCCAGATCAGATTAAAAAAGTTGGATATTTCGTATTAGGCAGTAAAGAGATACCAACAGGAAAAATTATCTCATAAATTTTATTAAAAATAAATTTTAAACATGAATGAATGATAATCATTACAAAAGGAAATGTGTTATTAAGATAGAAAAAGAGAAATATAATAATATCATAAACAAGCAATTACAACCAAAAGAACATGAAAAAATAAGGTCAATCTAAATGTATCTCATAATTGCCTTCGATTATTGAAAAATAATGAGGGTAACAATTTTAGTGACAGGTCTAGATTTGATGGTAATTTAAGGGTCAAAGATAATCTTAATCAAAGCAGTTTGATGCACTCGAAAAAAAAAATTTTGGATTTTTTGAGGTAAAGTGGGGTTAGAGTATCCCCTCGAAAAGGTGAGGTTAGAGTATCTCCAAAGATAAAGTTAGGAAAAGATTTAGGAATAAAGAGAAAATTTAAATCTTTAATTAAAAATGGAGTTGGAGTATCCCTTTGAAGTAGTGGGGTTAGAGTATCCCTAAAGATAGAGTTAGGTAAATATTTAGGAATAAAAAGAAATTTTAGATTTTTAAATTAAAAATAGGGTTAGAGTGTCCCTTTGGAAAAATGAAGTTGGAGTATCTCCACTAGCAAAAATTTTAATATGAACTCTTATTTATATTTTTGTATTTTAGCTTTAATCTGAGTCAAAAGAGGCTAGTGTTGTGGGGGAACCAACCAGATGCATTTTGAAACATTCGAACGTCTCGATAAAAGGAGATTCAAAAATTAAGTTAAAAATAAGGGATATCATCCTATCATCTCTATTCTTGAATTTTTTTCGTATGCATTCGAAGACTTCACAGAGTAAATATGGTACCATTGGAAAGTAACTTGGTAAGGTTTAATATAAAAATATTCCAAAAATCCTAGAAAATTGTTCTAGGCAAAATTAATTTTTGAAGTTGAGTTTATCTTGACACTAGCAGCATGTACGAAGAAAATGGCATGATGGAATTTGGAAAATCATTCCAAGCTTGTTCAAAATTATTAGATCACGGTAAAAAGGGAATTTTATGAGCTTTTTAGGAAAAAATTTAAAAATTTCATAAAAATCATCTCATGGGCCAAGATGGCCCAAACATAATGTTGCACACTAGTTCTAGGGGTTCTAGATAACAATGGTTTGAAAAATCATAACTCTCTCGTTCGGGATGATTTAAAGGCAAATAAGATACTGTTAGAAAAGTAATCCAATGCCCTTCAAGGGAAAAATATTAAAAAAATCAAAGAAAATATTTTATTATTCAAAAATGATTTTTTAAATCTAGACTGCAGTATTGCCAAAGCAAAAATAGAGGGATCATTTGATATCACAAGTTTCTTGAGGGGCAATTTCGATTTAAGGACATTTAAACATCGATAACATAGTGGAAAGAATGACATGAGCATCCTGAGTTTATTCCATAATCTCAGAGTATTTTAGGACGATGAAGCAACCCGTTGACCATTCCATGAAGGTGTTAAACTCAAAATCAAGGCCTAGTATTTTTCAACTAAAAATGGTTAAGTTTTCTTGGAAAACATCATCTTTAAACTTGTATTATCATGAATCCAAAGCTAAAACATTTGCTTTGTCCCCAAGATCGGATGACTAATTTTATGAAAGCATTAAGTCCATGCTATTCTTCATCTATTGGAGGTAGCATGAACTTAACATGGAGATTTTTCTAAAATTCAGGTTTTAAGAAATAAGCAAGCATTTTAATGGAGATATCATGAAGAAAATACAGCACATATAAAGACAAACATGGGTTAAACATGCAGACATAGAAAAATGACATTTTGACATGAAAATGGGTGACACAAATGTGAGAGGATGACAAATAGGGTGCATAGAGTTGATATGAACATGATTAAACAAAGGAAAGGATACTAAAGTTGTCAAGACAACATTTTTATTTCATGAAACTCCTTAAAACATAAGAAAATGTATGAACATGCATAACACATCTAAAATGACCATTTAAATATGAGTTGGATATATGAATACGAAAGGAACATGGCAAAAGATGCATGAACAGAGGCTATGTGATGATAAAATGAAGTATGGAGAGTTTATATATCCGAACAACATCAAGGTGTCAAAAAGGTCATCAAGATCCTAGGACTACCACAACCAAGGCCACAATGATGCATGAAAGTCTTAAAGGGCTCACTAAAATGAAATAGATGATTAAAACAGAAAATGTATGGGAGAAGGTAGAAAATATACCAACAAAGGCTTAAACTTTCCTCTTTTTCTAAAATGGTGACTTTAAGCTTAGTTTTTTCTTTCTTTTTGCTTTTATTTAATAAGAAAAGGTTGAAAAGAAAAAGCTTTCTATTAATATAGTTGCTGGTGGGTGCTTTGAGGATGAAAGTATGTGGAAGGTTAAGTTTTTAAAGGTGTTTTAGTGGTGGTTTTAGAGGGCTATGGGACTAGAGGTTGGTTGAGGGTGAAAGGCAATGGAATAATGTTTTTGGTGAGCTTTTAGAACTGAGTTGCTAGAGGATTTTTTGGGAATGGATAAAGTCTTTTGAGATTGCTAGAGAGCTTTTTAAAAATGGCTGAACGTCATTTTTTCTTTGAGATAGCTGGGGTTTTTTTCAATGCTTACCGCCAACTTTTGGAAGACAATGTAAGGGTATTTTTTATCTTTCCCTCTTACACCAAGGGACATCTCCAGCTACCATGCTCAGTTGACTCTCTTTTTATTGGTTCTACAATGCCGAGTAAGGAGGCAAAAAGGCTATGACAACCTGTAACTGGACATATGCTTGCCATACCCTCTTACAACCATATATCTTATGAAAGTGACCTTTGTTTTTGATTGTTTGGGCTCCAAAAATTTGTTTGAATTCACTCAGAAGCCCATAGTTAAGGTTTGCAATGATTTATGATAGTTTCTTGGTGTAAAAACATGTTTAAATCGAGTTTTTAAAGGCTAAAATGTGGTTCAAACTAGGCAAAAATGCCTTGATGTATCGATACAAAACATGTTGCATCGATGCACAAGGTGCTTTTTACCCATGAGTATCGATACTAAGAGCAAAAAATATTTCTAGTCTCAAAACTTAGATGCATGTATCAATACTTTATAGATTTGTATTGATACTCATGTTGTATCGATGCATTTTGCCAAAAATCACAACTTTAGCTACTACCAAAGTTTGTATTAATACAAACATGCTAGGTATCGATCCAAACATCTTGGTATCGATACCATATCTTAGGTATCGATACCAAACCCTTTTGTATCGATATTACATGTGAAAATTTAAGTTTTTGGTAGCATAAAGCCTCGTATCAATACTTGTGCACCAATATAGCTTGCATGTACCCGTGGCTTCTCGAGTTACTTTAACTTGGTCATAAATAGTGTAAAATTGATCCATGTATTCATTTGAATGACCTGATGACACTATGAAATGTGGCCTTTGAAACCTCGTTTTTATATTTTCCTTTAATATAGCCCATAGGCATTTTAGACCTTCCCAAAAAATTTTCTCGCATGGCACTATGTCACCTAATAATGCTTGATGACATGGCACTCAGTAGTTTCGCCTAGTTTTATTTTTATTTTCTAATTTTATCATCTTTCTCTTAAGTCTTAGGATGCCAAAAGCTGGCTTAGATGAAATGAGGTGTCTATAGCTGCCCCTCTTTGGTCATTGCTAAGTATTAAAATAGGGCAAAGACAAATAGATGCCATTTTGTTTAGGTGGGATGATAGATTCATGTACCTATAGAGAAGTAAAGAGCTACTTAGTATCACGTTAAAAAGGGTTAAATAACTTGCAAAAAAGAAGATTTTGATGAGCTCGTAGGGTTTGACTTTTTTTTAATTATTTTTTGGGTTTAACCTCAAATAAGTGCCATCAGCTTATATAGGCTTTGATATAGGTAAAGAAATACATCCAACTCTTTATGGACTAAGGTAAACAGGTGCCACCAGCTTGTGTGGGCTTTAATCAATGTCCTACTTTTTTAGGACGGAGGTAGGTAGATGCGACCAACTTGGTTAAGCTTTGATAAATGTCCTGCTCTTTAAGGACTAAAGTAGGTAGGTGCCACCAGCTTGTATAGACTTTAATACGCATCTTGCTCTTTAAAAACTGATATTGGTAGGTGCCACTAGCTTATGTAGGTTTTGTTAAACGTATTGCTCTTTGAGGACTAAGGTAGGTAGGTGCCACTAGCTTATGTAGGCTTTGTTAAGCATCTTGCTCTTTGAGGACTAAGGTAGGTAGGTGCCACCAAATTATGTGGGCTTGGATCAGTGTCCTACTCTTTGAAGAATAAGGTAAATAGGTTTTGCCAGCTTGCTTGAGCTTTGTTAAGCATTTTGCTCTTTGAAGACTAAGGTAGGTAGGTGCCACCAACTTGTGTGGGCTTTATTAAGCGTTCTGCTCTTTAAAGATTGACGTGGGTGGGTGCCACTAGCTTGTATGGGCTTTGTTAAGCATCCTACTCTTTAAGGACTGAGGTAGGTAGGTGCCACCAACTTCTGTGGGTTTTGAAGTAAGTCAAGAAGAGCATTCTGCTCTTTGAGGACTAGAAGAAAATGAGTTTAGATTCCCCTTTTGGGTGATTATGATGAGCACATAAGGTCACAAGTACTTATTTGAGGCCTTCTAAGGTTTTTCAAAATAAAAAATTATACCTTAGGTTCCCTACAAATTTAACCTCTATATATGAAAGCTAATACCTATAAATGTTAAATGCTGTATAATGCAAGGGGATACAGGTGCCTATCTAAATGATGGAAGGGTAATGGCTTTAAAAGACTAATCTAGTGGTTGGTTTTGGCCTTTTTCAAATTTGATAAAATGGCTTTTTGCCTAGGGTTTGTTAATCTCGCTCTAGATTTCCAGAGGCTTTAAATGTTAAGGTTATCCTTTCTTCGAAAGTATGGGAGGTCTATGATTATTTATTGAAAAGAGATTTTGAGAATATTTTTAAAATGTAATGTCCCAAGGCAAGACTGGTTGTGGCCCTAAAAGCTCATTCTTAGTCTATAGACATGAAATAAAGCTTTTGTAAAGTTCTTTCATTCCAAATATTATTGGGAAATGTTGTTACTAATTTTGTTTGTTTATCAAGCATTACTAATTAAATAATAAACATGATGCGACATGGAATACAAGGTTACAAAAAGATTTAGAGAGAAACCAAGTAATTATATTTTCCTTTAAAAAAAGAGGGTATAAGCTATGACAAACTTATAAGATTATGAAAAATTTTGAAATACAAAAGAGATAAAAGAAGTCTTCCAAGTCAATTGGCTCTGATACAGATGACATGAATTCTTCACTGAGTGCTTTAGGAGATTTGTTTTTAGCAATTATCCTTTTGGTGTTGCCCAACTCATAAGAAGATTCCATAGATTACCCTATGGTGGTATGAAGGCCTCAAAGCTAGGTAGTTTCCATCTTTTGAGCGTAGGTGTGGAAGAGGTTTGGTTAACATAGAAAAAATGGGTTAGGTTATGACTTGGTGTCTTGATCAAAGTTGTGAATATGAGGTAAAAGGGTCTGGTTGCTTAAGCCACCCTCTCAAGTTTTCAACTTAAGTTATTTTTTTCTTTTTCTTCTTTTGTTTGTTTTGTTTTGTTGTTTTTTTATATTTTTAAAGTGGTAGGCAAAGGACTAATGAGATGCCTTTTTGGGTTTTCATCCTAAAGTCCTTTCTAGCATAGTATTTCTTAATAGAATCAGAATTCATTGGGTTAGGTAGGTCACTGCCATCTATCTCAGTTAAGATTAGGGCTCTTATAAAGAATACACATTTCACCAAGTATGGCCTTTCCAAATTTAAGGTCCATTTTTTGCAAGCATCTGTATGGATCGGGAGAATTTGTTTGATTACCAAGTTATCTCTTTGGAACTGATGAGGACAAACTTTTTTATTATGGGCCATCATCATGTGCTTTTGATACAACTACCCATGATAAATGGCTGTAATTCTTTTTTTTTCAATTAGATTGAGTTACTCACATTGGCTCATATTCAAGTTTTTCAAGTTGAGATTCCATCAAGACTTTAAGTGAAGGGATTTCGACGTCGATTGGCAAGGCAGCATCCATGCCATAGACCAAAGAGAATAGGATAGCACCCATGGAAGTTCATATTGCTATGCGATAGGCATGTAATGCATAAGGCAACTTTTCATGCCAATTCTTATATGTCTCGACCATCTTTTCAACTATATTCTCGATATTTTTGTTAGCTGTTTCAACTACTTTATTCATTTTTGAATAGTATGGCATGGAGTTTTAATGCTAAATCTTAAATTGAGAGCAGACTACATGCATCACCTTTTTCTTTAGATTACGCGTATTATCCATGATGATCTATTTGGGAAGACCATATTTACAAATAATGTCTTGTTTTACAAATTTGCGCATGATAGATATAGTGACATTGGCATAAAAAGCTACCTCTACCTAATTGGTGGAATAATCAATTACGACCAAAATGAAGTGATGCCTATTAAAAGCCTTAAGGGTAATCAGTCCAATCATACCCATGCCTTAAACAGAAAAAAGGCCATACAGCTATCATAACATGTAAAGGTATTAGTGGGATGTGGATTTTGTTAGCATAGTTTTAGCATTTGTGACACTTTCAAGCATGGTTAATGCAATATTTTTCAAGAGTCAACCAATAATAGCCTGATTGCATGACTTGTCTTGCCATTTGGTGTCCATCAGTATGCATACCACAAATCTCTTCATGAACTTCTTCAAGTACTCTTTTGGCTTTGGTATCAGAGTAACACCTGATCATAGCCTTTCTTTTACAAAATCCCACCATGAAAAATGAATTTCGCAACTAATTGTCTGATGGTTCTTTATCAATTTTGGTGGCATCTTTTAGGTATCATTGATCCTTGATGTACTGAAAGATGTCATGATACCATGGCAAATCAACATTCTCTTCTTCAACATTTTGACAATATGCCAAGTTTGTATAGATGTTCATTTAAATAGGAGCGATGTCCAATTCTCGATTGAGTTAGAACATGGATGATAAAGTGGCCAAGGGATCAGTAATTTGGTTCTTTTCTCGAGGTAGATATTGAAAGCTGATATCATCAAACTCTTTTTTGAGCTCTAATATTAGATTCCCGTAATGGATCCAATTAGCATCACATGTTTGCCATTCTCTATTCAATTGGTAAAAAATGATGGCTGAATCTCTAAACACTTGCGGTGTTTGAATGCCCCTTTCAGTGGCTGCTTGGAATCCCATGATGCAGGCCTTAAATTCATCTATGTTATTGTTGCAGTTAAAGTTCAATTTGGTTGTGAAAGGGTAATGGTTTCCCTTAAGTGAGATCAGAATTGCCCCAATTCCATGCCCTAGTGCATTTAAAGGTTAATCTAAGTGCATTTTCCACTACAACCCATACTTAATAGTGTTCTATGTCTTAGATATACACATAAAGTCTTTGTCAAGAAACTTGAAGTCTAAAGGCTAATAGTTATCTATTGCTTGGCTGGTCGAAAAGTCTGCTATTGCATTATCTTTAATGGCTTTCTAGTTCACATACATGATATTGTACTTTGAAAGCATAATTTGCCATCTAGCTAACCTCTTAGACATGGTAGAAGCTTTGCACAAATACTTGATAGGATCAAGCTTAGTGATTAAACACATTGTGTGGTACAACATGTATTACGTTAACCTTCGAGCTGTCTAAGCTAAAGCATAAAATAGCTTCTCTACGATTGGATAATTATTTTCATATTCTATAAACCTCTTGCTTAGGTAATAGATAGCAAGTTCCTTCTTTCCTGATTCATCATCTTGTCCTAGTACACAGCCTATTGACTTATCTAGAATTGATAGATACAGGATTAGCAACCTACTAAGCATGGATGGCATAAGTACTAATGGGTTTGAAAGGTAATGTTTGACCTTGTCAAAAGCTTGTTGGCATTTTTGATTCTATTCTCTAGGATTTTGTTTTTGAAGGAGCCAAAAGATCAGATCGCATTTGTTGATCAACTGAGATATGAATCATGTTATGTAGTTTAGTCATATAAGAAATTTCTCACTTCCTTTTAAGTTTGAGGTGGTGGCAGATTCTAAATGGCCTTAACCTTATCAAGATCAACCTCTATTCATTTTTTTACTTATAATGAAACCAAATAGTTTACCAGCTATTGCATTGAATTTACATTTGGTAGGATTCAACTTGAGCTGGTATTTGCAAAGCCTTATGAAGAGTTTTCACAAATTGGCCATATGTTCACTCTCTTTTAGCGATTTAGCAATCATATCACCTATATAAACCTTGATTTCCTTATGCATAAGATCATAGAACAATGTTACCATCATCCATCGGTAAGTTACCCTATTATTGAGCTTGAAAGGCATCACTTTGTAGCTTAAACTGCCTCACATGGTCACGATTATGGTTTTTTTTTCAGGTCTTCAGCTGCCATTTTGATTTGGTTATAGCCTGAAAACTTATATATGAAGGAAAATAGTGCATTTTTTGCAGTACTATCCATTAGGTGTTTATGTGAGGTAAAGGGAAATTATCTTTTGAGCTAGCTCGGTTTAGATCCCTATAATTTACACGCATTCGCACTTTACCATCCTTCTGAGGAACTGGGACTATATTGGCTACCCATTCAGGATATTTGGCTACTTTAAGAAATGCTGCTTTAAATTGTTTCTTCACTTTTTCTTTGATCTTTAGAAGCATGTCAGGTTTCATCCTTCTTAGATTTTGTTGTATGCACTTACACTAGGGTTTAAGGGGGAGTTTATGGACCATAATGTTCGTATCTAATCCAAGCATGTCTTGGTAGTACTGGGCAAACACATCCCAATATTCTTAGAGGAGACTTATTAGTTCAGCTCGAGTTGACTTTTTTTTTGGAGGTTTCAATTTTGACTTTTTTTTTATCTTCTTCTATTTTAAGGTTTTATGGTTTCGGTGGGCTCTTCATGAGGTAATATCTATTTTTCCTCATATTCAACTAGTCTCAAAAGGTCTAGAGGAATGGGGTTCTCTTTAGGATATTCTTTAGATTCGACTTTACTGGCATAGATCGATTGCTCAAAATTAATTTATGAAGTTTCAGTATAAAGACTTATGTCACCTTCATCAAGGTACCTGAAAATATGAAAATAAACAATACAAGTGGAAAAATATGTAAAGAAAGATATGAGGTTAACAAAAACTATGAACACAAAGAATGAAATACATAATGCTTAGTGATTTTCATTGATAATACTTAATAAAAGATGCCCATACAAAGGATCCTAGAATGCTTTTAGGTGAGAGCATGTAGGTTTAGTTCATAGCATTACTTTAGAATAGACTTAAACAGTATAAGAATCTCAGTCTTAGTTCAAACACTTAAAACAAATCCTGAAAGGCACAAACCAGTCTCTGGACTTATGTTTGACATCTCTGACTTATCCATTACATTGATGGAGACAACCTTGAATACCTTGTCAATATGAGCATAGCATTAACGGAGCCAGTGTTTACATGTCCTCTTGGGTGAAAACTTTCCTAAAATGGTAAGAATATCATTGGCTTATCTTTTATGTCTCATCCTAACAAATGAGCCATCCTCTTCTCATGCTTTTTTTAAGCTTGTTTTCTTTTTTGTTGCACATTGGCCTTGAATCCTAGCCCTCTTTTTTCAATCTGGTTGAGAACTTTTAATGCTTCAGCAATCCCTTAGAGGTGTTTTTCGAATCCCTTTCCAACTTGGGCATTTTTGCTAACAGTCAACTTCAAACCCATGTAAGTACTTTTTGATAGGTGGGGTTGAACCATTGGCAACCATTCCTTAACATAAGTAGCATTGACAAACTTAAAGGATTGGAAAGAGAATTATGGGATATCTTCGTCAAGTTTGACATATAAGGCATCGGTTGAGGTAAGAGTAATGATATCTTCTTCTCCTTTGATACTAATAACTTTGTTCTTGATGATGAATTTCAACTTTTGGTGCAAAGATGATGGTACTAACCCCAGTAGAGTGAATCCAAGACCTTCCCAACAAGCAATTATATAATAGAGCAATGCCCATCACATGTAAGTCAACTTTGTACGTATTTGGGCTGATTTAGAGTGGAATAGTGATGTTCCCCATAATGTTTCAGCAAGTTGGTCGAATGCTTGCACAATCGTATGACTTTTTTAGATATGAGATGCATCAATAGGGAGCTTGTTCAAGCATGGCATAGCATTACATTCAAAGCCAACCCATTATCAATGAGCACCTTAGGCAATGAGGTGCCTTTACAATACATGGTGATAAGTAGGGCTTTGTAGTTTTCTTTTCCTTTATGCAGGATTCCATCATCGCTGAAAGATATGTAATTATCAGCAGTGATGTAGCTCACTAATCGATCTAACTATCTTACGGAAATGTTAGGAAGGACATACGCTTTATTCAAAACTTTGAGAAAGGCATTCCTACGAACTTTAAAATTCAACAGTAGTGATAACACATATATCTTGGTAGGTAGCTTGTTCAATTAATTGACGATGCTATATTCACTGTGTTTGATGAACTTAAGGAATTCTATAGCTTCTTTCTTATTCACTGGTTCCTTGAAGACTACTAAATTTAAGATTTTGATTATAGATTTTGGTGCTTGAGGAACAGGACTAGTATTCTCTTGCTGAGTTTCATTTGTTGATGGTACTAGGGCAAAACATCTCGCACTGTGAGTTAGGTGACTTATTTTCAAAAGGTTTACGCTCACTGCTTGTTAACTAGATTCCTTAATGATTAAGGTTTTGTTTTCATAGTTTCAAGGAACCGCCTTATCGTCCTTATAAGGGAAAAAAGATGAAAGTTGAATGATCATCCTTAGTGTAGGCTGAACAGGGTAGTTTTGACTCTTGGTCAATTATCGTACAAGATTAATGGCCTTCGAACCCTATAAGGAGGATCACCCTCTTCTTTTTCTATAATGTTGATAGACGGTGCTGCATTTGTAGCTCAATATGTAAGGTTTACTTTTGATCATAAAATTCAATGCTACCCTCGTTCATCATCCTTTGAAGCATAGCGTGAAACTCTTTGCATGTATAAAGAATATGGCCATAAATAGTATGAAAATCATAAAAGTCATCCATTTTTTCCTTTATCTTCTTAGCTGCATTAAGCAGCTTAGCTTGCACTAAGATTTGCTAAATCGAATTTATTAGTATTCTAACTTCTTTTATGTTTTCTACAATCTTGCAGTTTTCTTCAATGACCAATCCCATTAGGTCTAGCTCAGCACAAGTTCAACACAAACTGGCTTTCATGTTAGATTTTGGTTGCTAGCTAGCCTTTATTTTTCCTTGCCCTTTCTGTTTGCAGATATTTTTTTACCCGATTCCTTTTTCATGGCCTCATCGATCATCCCACAAAGTATGACTACATCTATGAAGCTTTTTGAGAATCTTTTTTCTACCTTTTCATAATAAGGGGCTTGCAAAATGGGCCAATGAATCTAACAATCATCTTTTTCCCGTTAATAAAAGATGAATCTAGGCAGCCTCCATCATCCACCTTGAAGCATACTCCCTAAAACTTTTATTGGCGCTCTTTTATGCCCATAAGAGACAGATTACTTAAGATCCGATCATCTGTAGGCCTCTCCTTATTTGTGGCATTACTTGATAGATCAACATGTTCATTCCACTTATAGAACTCATCTCGGATCAATCTATCATCCATTAGACCATTTTTAAGAATGATAGGCAATGTTACAAATCGTGTCCTTGACTACAATGGTAGTAAGATGATTTAATGGCATTTCTTCTTTGATTTTCATCATCTATTACTATTCTAGTTTTCAAGAAAGCTTGCCAGACCTTGTTTATTAGGGTTTTAACTTTTACAATGCTTTTTTTAACCCAACAACCTTTCCCATCAATTATCGCATTCACTCTTGGCTCGGCATGATTAGGGAATGGATTGGCTTCAAGATTTAGTCCAGACCCCTGTTTGACCTAGATCATTCTTTTTTAGTAGACCTTGCACCTTTCTTTTAAATAAAGTGTAGTTCTCAATGGAATGGCCTTGCACTCTAGCATGTTATTCACAATAAGCATTCTCATCATACCATTTGGATGCTAGTGATCTTAGGTTTGTGAATGTTGGAGCCACAAGTTTACCTCCCAATAAGCGAGAGTAAATCTCTTTATAAAAGTAAGAGAGTAGTTTAGAGTGTTCCCTTTCTCAAAGTGCTTGTTAATTGTTTGGAGCTCTTGCGTTATTTATGTTGCAAGGTTATGCACTTTGGGTCATGTTTTGAGTAGGGTATGGAGCAAAGCTCTAAAGTAAATTCGATGGTATGAACTAATTGTGGTGTAAGGGAGTAAGGATTAAAACTCGTATTCAACATGTTCAGAAGGTACATAGGCTGTGCTGGATGCAGACTTTGATTAAACCTGGCATGTTTTCACCAACAATGATAACCTCTGTCTCTTTATCTTTTGTTACTATCTTCTTGATCACTCTAGATGATTCCCTAACAGATATCCTGCCACTTTTGATAGCATTCTCAATCATTTCACCCCATATAAACATATTGGTAAATTTTTTTATGGCATTTTCTACTAGTCTTTCATAGTAAAGAGCTCATAGGGTGCAAACAAACATAACTATCATTTCTTTTTTAGTTAGAGGGGAATGAACTTGAGCTGCCTCCTTACTCTATCTCTTAGCATATTGCCTAAAGCATTCAAAAGATTTTTTCTTTATGTTCATGAGAGAGAGGTGATCTGGAGCCCAATTAGACACATGCTTATACTATTCAAGGAATACGCATGCCAAATCTACCCATTTTGAATTATTATTGGATTAGGCCTTATATGCCGTCGTAGAGCTGCCCCAGTCAGATTATCCACAAAGCAATGGATTAATAGTTTCTCATTTTTTTCATACCTGCCACTTTATAATAGTACATACAAAGATGGGTAGTAGGGCTAGTAGACTCATTATATTTTTCAAAATTAGGTGCTTTAAACTTGGGTGGGATAATAAGACTCAAAACCAGTGCCAATGATTTTGCGTCTATGATTCCAAATTTGTTATTTCCTTCGATAGCTCAAAGGTGCTTCTCCAGTAACTGATACTTGTCCAAGTCCTTTTCATTTTTTGAGGGCCTCTTTGCTTTTTCTTGCTCTATTTGCTCATCAAAGTTTGAGACTATAGGCCTTGTCAATAAAGAGCCTAGACCTTGAAATCTTTAAATTAAATGGGATACTATTATAGGATTAATGTAAATGAATGGCTTGGTTGGTAGAATGTTTGCTGCTGGAGGATGCTGCCCATGCAATGCCCCTTTTTAAGCATTGGTGGCTTTAGTACCATGATTCAAATTGTTTTCAAGATTGAAGGTTCTTTTCCCACTTTGACTGTGCTCACCTATCCCTTTTCCTTTAACACATTGGACAATAGCTTAGTTAGTTTAATAATCTGAGCTTGGAATTCCTCATTTGTATAGAGTGATTGCTCTTAAGACTCTTTATACATGAGTTTGAGTCTTTCAATATGGGCTTGTTGATTGTTTTCCATCGTTCTTTGATGATTGTAAGTGTTGCACTGATGGCAAACTATAGGTCTATGTTTTAAAACACCTTCACTTTAAATTATTATTGGATTAGGCCTTTATGATATGTTGATACATATGTTTGATGCAATGAGAGTGAATATGAATGAATAGAACAATGAAAGAATTAGGTTAGTCATGCAAATGCAAAAAAGATAATTGGATTAAGGGACAGCTCCACTAATAGCATCTTTTATTAAAGTAACAAAATGTCTTGATTACATATGATTATATTCGAAAATGCCTGACACGGTTATATTGCCTAATTACTTGGTTCAAAAAATACAAGAAGTTTTGTTCATGGGCTCCTATTAGTAAGATATCACGTGTCAGGGGTAGAGCCATATTTATCATGTTCTTAGCCTCTAACAGAACTAGTTGAATCTACTTTGTGAGATGGCAATGATGATCCCAATAGTTTTGGTGTATGTGATCAACCACTTGAAGCCATTCTTGCTCCCACTGTTTGAAGGCTATCACCAATGCATTAACTTGGTCTTAGTGAGCTTGAAGGGAATGCTCTAAATCTTGAATTCTGAGTACCTTCCTACAATAAGTTAATACAAGAGCCTAGATTCTGAAAGCTTTTCCATATTGACCCTAGCCACTTCTCTCCATTGATGTAGTTTGTTCTCAAAAGTAGTAGTTTTTGTCCTTTACTTGATCGATGACTTTCCAAGTCTTTAAGAGTTACTTGCTTTGTTAAAAGCCACATAATCTTTCTTCAAACTCTTGAAATCCTCTTTGAGGTAGTTTTTTCCTTGACAGCTCTATTCATCTCACCATCCTGAAGGTAGAGTTCTATTTTTAATTGACTAATTTCCTCCTTTAATCGAGTAATCTCTTTGGCAAAAGTCACCTTTTCTTTTTCAAACTCTCGCTTAAGCAATGTAATCTTAAAGAGAAATTCATCAACTGATATTTATGATGTCCCAATACTAGATAAGGGTAGGGCATTATTAATGTGACAGATCCTCCATTCATCATATCTTGGTGTCATACTACTCCCTCTCCAATATCTCTCCATGCAACGGATTTGTTTCCATGCATGAAAGGCTTGTTAGACTTTTAACTTGTAAGCAAGCTCACCATAGTTGAAATCTCGTAACTCTAGGTTTTGGACGAAGGGGATAAATTGATGGCACTGGAATTGCCAAATGACTAAAAGGGGTGCATAGCTAGTACTTTCCTATAATCCCATGAGTGACATGCAATTATAATCTCTTCACCGGTATACGATCATTTATAGGAAAAACCAAAAGGCTTTCCATGTTACCTTTTCTCTGTTAAGGTTCCAAAATTTCAAACCCATTACTATTTAGATTTGTCCTGAGGCTATTCCTTTTCAAGTACCTTAGAGATAGCGCTAAAGTTGGGTAAGAAGTAAAATGACGTCTTACTGTCTTTAAGGCCAAAGTGATTGACGAGCCAAATGTGTAAGAGTGGTACATATCCAATGAATCAGCCCATACCTATTTTCTTACAAAAATTAAAAGCTCGAATAGTTTCAGCAATGATGGCTGATGTAAGATGTCTTTGGGAATATAACCTTACATACATCACCAAAGCATAGATATCTTGGATTTTTTGGATGTCAATGGTATTCGCCATTGCTTCTTTCAAACTAGCCCACGATATGCATTTATTGTTCTTCTTTGTTTTGATATGGCTCTCAATCTAAGACTTTGTTTCCCTGAAGATTTGAGTTAATGTTTTCTTCAAAGTTGAAGGGTTCCACGCTTTGCAATATATTCTATCAACCTTTGCTCTCTCAATGTTGAGTAATGCAGTGTATTCGTTAATCATGGGGACCAAATGTTCATGATTAAAAGTGAAAAATCGATATGCTGGATTCCAAAACTAAGGGGCTACTTGCAATAAACCAACATCCAAATAAACTTAAAGAAAAAGAGCAATATCTCCGTATCTCTTAGTAAATAATTCACTTTCAAAATTATCCTAATTGGTCCATATAATCCTCAGACCTGCCAATCATTTTGAAGGTACCCTATCTTGATCCTTTCATGTGCCATTGAGACAAACCTTAGTTTAACGATGTCTCTATCTTTACACTGTTGGCATTTTGACCATGCTCAGACTTCCTTGAAGGGCTTTAGCTTCGAAGTGGGCTATTACTCTATGATAGACACCCCTTCATGAACACTGAACCATTAACTAATTGTCCCATGGTGATGGTGATTATGATGAAATGATGCATGGTGAAAAAGAAAAGCAAAAAATGAATGAGTTAGTAACTGATATAAAATAATAAGCAAAAGATAATGAAATGAAGGAATAGCAACAAAAATGTATCACAACATTTGCCCCCAAGAATAGGCAATGCAATGCCTATGGGTAAACATGATGATCATGAATGTTAAGGTATTAAACGGGCAGTGTACCAGCATGTTCGCATTAACATTGCCTCTTCATGATGTGTCATGATACCTTATGAGGATTAAGACTAACTGTCTAAATGGTGACATTTGTTCATCACCATCTATGTTAAGTACATGCTAAGCCATCGTTCAGTCAGCATAATGGCTGATTTCGTTTAGATACAACTATTTTAAGATCGTATTCCAAGTAACGGCATTCGTTTGTCATTACCCACTTATTAAAAAGGATTTGCCATCGAATGTAACATCATATCCTAAAGGAATGATCATGATAATAAAAATGATAAACGCGGATGATAATGTTCACCTATCATCGCCCACATAACTATGGTATATAGAAGTAAAGGTAAGACATGTTACCCCGAATGATCCTACTTTTTGGGTTATTCCAGTAGTATTTGGTATGGTTTGACATGGCATAGCTCATAAGGTAACTATATTGGTTTAAGTTGATAACTATTTCGGTATTTGAATTACTCTTCCATTCATAAGGACAGTCGAGGCACCTCGATCCTAGGCCTATCATGAGTTTGGTAGAATGGGTTTAGTCCGATAGATGTATTTCCCTATGCAAATACGAAGGGGTACTCATGAGAGACATAGGTAATTTACATCCTAGAAGGTCTTGTCATGCTTATGAGGAAGGTTACTCACGAAGGCAGATGGCTTACTTCCTCCTAATAATTAGGATACTAACCATACCATGGTGTTTGGTGGGAATCTAGTGCAGATGCAAGTGCACGGTGTGTGCTATGGAAACAATCAAACCTTTTTGTTTTACTCCCATATTGCCATATTTATTTAAATCAACATTTAATCGAGCACAAATAGTCCCTAACAATTACAAGGCAAAAACATAAATAATTAAGATTAGTGGGCAAAAATGAAAGAGAGTTATATCTAAATAATTATGGAGACTGAAAAACTAAGAACTGAGTGAGCAATAGCTAGTTATAGGCCGAACTCTTTAGTTGGTCCCCAGTGAGTTACTAAGCTATCGCCACATGCCCCACCTTTAAAACTTCAAATGATCCAAAGGGCATAGTGCACTTGACTTAAAAATGAACGATGGTTGGTTATGGTCAAGCCTTTGAGTTATCCCATGATTGGGATTTGGATTAGGCATAATAATGGGAAAGAGAGGGAAGAGACTGTCACGCTAATCACTCATCCAACTACTCTCAAATGGCCACCATGAAGTGCCCATAAACTTAGAGTCACCACTAATTAGTTTGGGCTATGCAAAATCAGATGCCTATTGAAAATAATATTTCCAGTTATGAAACTCAAAACATCAATTTCAAGGTCTACAAAGCTTAGAAATTCATTGGTTCGGTTTAAGAGTTAGTTACGCATGGGAAAGGATTAGCATTCCCATGATGCCCAAAAACTATGTCTCACTTTGATCTCGCTTAAATCGGTTCCATTTAGTCTATATCTAGATATAATCTTATTGAATTGGAGGAAGATACGAATCAAAGTTTTAAAAAAATTAGATCACCTATGCACTGTGAAGATGTGAGGAACATAGGGATTTTTGTGAAACATTGTCTAGATTGGATTAAAAAACATTGGATGTTTCGTATTAGGCATTGGAGAGATACCTACACAAAACATTACCTTGTAAATTTTATTGAAAAAAATAAATTTTAAACATGAATGCACAATAATCATTACAAAAGGAAATGTGTTAGTAAGACAAAAAAAAAAGAAATATAATAATATCATAAGCAAGCAATCACAACCAAAAGAACATGATAAATAAGGGACGATCAAAATGTATCTCATAATTGCCTTTGAATATTGAAGAATAATCGGGGTGATAATTTTAGAGACAACTCTAAATTCGATGGTAATTTGAAGGTCAAATTTGATCTCAATCAAAGCAGTCTAAAGCACTTCAAAGAGAAAAAATTTTGGATTTTTTCGAGGTAAAACAAGGCTGGAGTATCCCTTCGGAGAGGTGAGGTTGGAGTATCACCAAAGATAAAGCTAGGAAAATATTTAGGAATAAAAAGAATTTGAATCTTTAATTAAAAATAAGGTTGGAGTATCCCCTTGGAGTAGTAGGGTTAGAGTATCCTCAAAGATAGAGTTAGGCAAATATTTAGGAATAAATATTTAGATTAATTAAAAATAAGGTTGTAGTGTCCCTTTGAAGCAATAGAGTTAGAGTCTCTCCAATGACGAATATTCTATTATGAACACTTTTTTATATTTTTGTATTTTACCCTTGATCCGAGTCATAAAAGGCTGGTGTTGTAGGGGAGCCAATCGGATGCATTTTAAACATTCCAATGTCTTAATAAAAAGAGATTTGGAAAATTATGATGAAACAGGGGACAACATCATGTCATCTCTATTCTCAAATTTTTTTGGGTGCATCCGAAGGTTTCAGAGGGTAAACAAGGTACCATTAGAAAGGTAACTCGATAAGGTTTAATATAAAAATATTCCAAAAATCCAAAAAAATCATTTTCTAGCTAGAATTAATTTTTGAATTCGAGTCTGTCTTGACACTAGCAGCATGTACATAGAAAAGGGCATGATGGACTGTGGAAAATTGTTCCAATCTTGTACAGAATTGTTAGATCATGAACAATACCTTTCTTGAAAAAGCATTTTATAAACATTTTAGGAAAAATATTTAAAATTTCATAAAAAAATCTGATGGGCCAAGATGGCCCAAATAGAATGTTGCATGCTAGTTCTAATAGTTTCGGATAGCAATTGTTTGAAAAATCATAACTTCCTCATTTGGGATGATCTAAGGGAAAATAAGACATTGTAAGAAAGGTAATTAGATTCCTTTTAAGGAAAAAAATATTTTGAAGTTTGAAAGGGATTTTTCAAATCTGGACTACAGTGCTGTCAGAGTAAAAACAAAGGGATCATTTGATATCCCAAGTTTTTTGAGGGTCAAATTATATTTGGGGAGATTTAAACATCCATAACACAGGGGAAAGAATGACACGGGCATCATGAGTTCATTCCATAATCCTGGAGTAGTTTGGGATAACAAAGTAACCCGTTGACCATGCCATGAATGTGTTAAACTCAAAATCAAGGCTTAGTATTTTGTGACTAAAAAATGTTAAGTTTGCTTGGAAAACATCATTTTTAAACTTGTATTATCATGAATCCAGAGCTGAAATGTTTGCTTTGTCCCTAAGATTGGAAGACTAATTTTATGAAAGCATTAAGTCCACGCTATTCTTCATCTATTAAAGGTAGCATGAATGTAGCTTAGGGATTTTTCTGAATATTAAGTTTTAAGAAACGAGCAAGCATTTTAATGGAGATATCTTGAACAAAATATAGCACATGCAGACATAGAAAGATGACATTTTGACATGAAAATAGGTGACACAAATGCAAGAGGATGACAAATAGGGTGTATAGAGATGGTATGAAAATGTTTAAACAAAGGAAAGGATACTGAAGTTATCAAGAAAACATTTTTATTTCATGATACTCCTTAAAACACAAGAAAATTTATGAACATACATAAGACATGTTAAAGTGACCATTTAAATATGAGATATGTGAATATGGAAGAAACATGGCAAAAGATGCATGAACATGAGCTGTGTGATGACAAAAATGAAGTATGGTGAGTTTATATATCCAAACAACGTTAAGGTGTCAAAAGGGTCATTAAGATCCTAAGACAACCATAACTAAGGCAACAATAATGCATGAGAGACTTAAGGTGTCATGGTAGCATGAAGGGCTTACTAAAATAAAATGGATGATTAAAACAAAAAATGTATGGAATAAGGTAGAAAATATTCCAACAAAAGCTTAAACTTTCTTCTTTCTTTAAAGAAGTGACTTTAAGCTTAGTTCTTTCCCTTTTTTTTCTATTACATAGCAGGAAAAAGGCGAAAAGAAGAAGCTTTCTGGTAATATAGTTACCGGTGAGGTGCTTTGAGGATGAAAGTATGTCAAAGGTTGAGTTTTTAAAGGTGTTCTAGTGGTGGTTTTAGGTAGCTACGGGAATAGAGGTTTGTTAAGGCTGAGAGGCAATGGAATATTATTTTGGGTGACTATTTGGAACTGAAGTTTCTAAAGGACTTTTTAGGAAGGGATAGAGTCTTTTGAGATTGCTGGAGAGGTTTTTGAACAAGGCTAAAGATCTCTTTTTTCCTTTGAGATAGCTGGGGGTTTTTTTCAATGCCCAGTCTCTACTTTTAGAAAACAATACAAGGGCATTTTTTATCTTTCCCTCTTGTAACAAGGGACATCTCCAACTATCATGCTCAGCTGACTCTTTTTCTATTGGTTTTGCCAAGCTAAGTAAGGAGATAGAAAGGCTGTGACAGCCTACAACTGGAGATATGCTAGCCATACCCTCTTACAACCATATATATTATGAAAGAGACTTTGTCATTGATTGTTTAGGCTCTAAAAATTTGTTTGAATTAGATTATAAGCCTATAGTTAAGGTTTGCAATGATTTATGATAGTTTCTTCATGTAAAAACATGTATGGTTGAAATGCTTTGATGGTTGAAATGTGGCTTGAACTGGGCAAAAATGCTTTGATGTATCGATATAAAACATATTGTATTGATACATAAGGTACTTTTTACCCATAAGTATCGATACAATGAGCTGTGTATTGATACTAAGAGCAAAAAATGTTTCCAGTCTTGAGACTTAGAGGCCTATATCGATACTCCATGGATTTGTATCGATACTCAAGCTTATGTATCGATACATTTTGCGAAAAATCATGACTTTAGCTACTGCCAAGGTCTGTATCAATACAAACATGCTAGGTATTTGTCACCATGTGCCTAACCTTCAAAACTTTGGATGATCCAAAGGGCATGGCATGCTTGACTTAAAAATAATTGATGGTTGGTTGTGGTCGAGCCTGTGAGCTATCCCTGATTGGGATTTGGATTAGTCGTGATATTATGAAGGGGGTAGAGATCATCGGATGAGTTGCTCATCCAATTAGTCTCGGATAGCCACCACAAAGTGGCCATAAACTTGGAGTCACCACCAATTATTTTAAGCTAGGCAAGATCGGATGCTTATTGAAAACAATATCACGAGTTAAGAAACTCAAAACACTAATTTTAAGGTCTACAAAGTCCAAACATTCATTGGTTAGGCTCGGGAGTTGGTTACGCCTACGGAAAAACTAGCATCCCTACGACATCTAAAATCAGTACCTACTAAATATATCTCACTTTGGTCTCGGTTAAATTGGTTTCATTTGGTCTTTATTTAGATATAATTCTCTTTAATGCATGAAGTTTTGGAAAATGGAAATCTGGGTTTTTTTTAAAGAAAATTAGATCATCTATGCACCTCAAAGATGTGAGGAACATAGGGATTTTTATGAAAATGATGTTTGAATTGGATTTTCAAAAAAATTGGATGTTTTGTATTAGGCACTAGAGAGATATCAACACAAAACGTCGCCTTTTAAATTTTATTGAAAAACAAATTTTAAATATGGATACATAATAACTACTACAAAGGAAACAAGTTAATAAGGCAAAAAATGAGAAATATAATAATATCAAAAACAAGTAATCACAAACAAAATAACATAAAAGGAGGGATAATCGAAATGTATCTCATAATTGCCGTCGATTATTAAAGAACAACTGAGATGAGAATTTTATAGACTGATCCGGATTTGGTGGTAATTTAAAGAAGAAAGATGATTTCTATCAAAATAGTTTTAAGGCATCCGGAATAGAGACAATTTTGAGGTTTTTTTAGATAAAAGTGGGGTTAGAGTATCCACTCGATGAGGTGGGGTTAGAGTATCCCCTAAAATAGAGTTATGAAAATAGTTAAGATTAAAGTGAAATTTTGAATTTTTTAATAGAAAATGCAGTTAGAGTATCCCTTTTGAATAGTGGAGTTGGACTATCCTTAAAGTTAGGATAACAATTAGGAACCAAGAGAAAATCTGAATCTTTTAATTAAAATGAGGTTAGAGTATCCCCAAAGTTGGAAAAAAATTTAGGAACAAGGAGAAAATTTAAATTTTAAAAAAAAGGGCTAGAGTATCCCCTTTGAGTAGTAGAGTTGGAGTATCTCCACTAGTGAAAATTTTAATATGAAATCTATTTTTTGTATTTGTGATCTGAGTCAAAAGGGGTTATGTTGTGAGGGGGATAAACTGGGTGATTTCAAGACATCCGAATGTCTCAATAAAAGGAGATTCAAAATTTTGGTTGAAAACAAGGGACAGTATCATGTCATCTCCATTTTTGGATTTTTTTAGGTGTATATGTAGACTTTATAGGGTACATGAGGCACTGTTAGAAAGGTAGCTCAACAAAGTTTAATATAAAAATAGTCCAAAAATTCTAGAAAATCACTTTCTAGACAAAATTAATTTTTAAAGTTAGTCTCGACACTGGCAGCATGTACAAGGAAAAGGGCATGATGGACTTTGGAAACTCATTCCAAGCTTTTCCAGAATCGTTAGATCATGAACAATACCTTTTCAGAAAGGAAATTTTGTGAACATTTTAGGAATAATATTTGTATATTTTGTAAACATAAGCTGATGGGCTAAAGCGGCCCAAACAGAATGTTGCATGTTTGTTCTAGGAGTTCTAGACAGCAAAGGTTCTAAAAATCATAGCTCCCTCGTCTGGGATGATCCGAGGGCAACTAAGGCATTGTTAGAAAGGTAATTTAATAACATTTAAAGGAAATATATTAGCAAAATCAAAGGAAATATTTTATGGTCCGAAAAGGATTTTTCAAGTTTGGACTACAGTAATGCTAAAACAAAAAATAAGGGGATTTTTGATATTTTAGTTTTATCGAAGATAGACTTGGGTCTAAGATGTCTGAATGTCTGCAACAAAGAGTAACACAGGCTTCACAAGTTCATTCCACAATCTCATAGTAGTTTGGGACGATGGAACAACCCATGACCATGTCACCAAAAAAACATAAGGCTCAAGATAAAGGATTAATACTAGAAAGGATTTCCTTTTTTTCTTTGAAAACTAAACTTATTTCACCATAAATCCAAAGCCAAAATGTTTATCTATGCCCAAGATCAGAAGACCAATTTTATGAAGCCATTGAGTCCATGCTATTCTTCATCTATTGGAGGTATCATTAACTTAACTTGGGGATTTCTTTAAGAAAATTAGATTTTTAACAGACAAGGATGCATCTTAAGAGGAATGACATAAAAAAACATAATGTGAACTAAGATGGAAGGACAAAACATGCAAACACACATAAGTGACATGTTAACATGGAAATAGGTGACAAAAATCTGAGAAGATGACAAATAAAGTGTATGAACTCATTTAAACGAAAGAATATCGGCCAAAGTTTCCAAGACAGCATTTTTATGTCATGAGACTCCTTAAAACATAAGAAAATTCATGAATATATGTAAGGCATGTTAAGGTTGACATTTAATCATGTGTTAAGCAGGTGAAATAGATGATATATGACAGAAAATGCATAGATAAAGGGGTTATTTTGATGTTAAAATGAAAGACAAGATGTTTGGCCTACCATGCAACATTAAGGCAACAAGAGAGCATCAACACTCTAAGACTATAGCAAACAAGGCAACAACAATGCGTGAAAACTTTAGAAGGGTCATGGTAACATAGAGAGGTCACTAAGATGATGAAAATATTGAAAAAGTAGAGAATATACAGAGTCAAGTAGAGGAAATATACTAGAAGTTTCAAGCTTTAGCCTTTTCTTTGAACAATAGTTTTGAGCTTCACTTTGTTGGATTGAACAGCAAAAAAGTGGTGAAAAGAAAGGGCTTATTAGTTAGGTATGGATAAAGGGGAGTTTTGAGAGGGATTATGAGTGAAATAAAGGTTTTTGGATGGACTTTTTTGGTGATGGTTTTGAAGGGATCCAAAAATGGAGAAGAGCTTTTTTTTTTATAGTTTTTGGTGGGAGTGGAAAACAAAAGGAATAAAGTAATAAGTAAGTTTTTCTACTGGGAATCTCTTTATTTTTTCTTTAGTTGAGTCCAAAGTTAGCTTATATGGCCATGTGGCCATGAGACAAAAGATAAAGAGGCAAGGGTATTTTGTGGTTTTGGTGCATGTACCTTATGCAAAGTTCAGGTCTAGTGCTCAGCTACCATACAGACCCATTGGTTTGCTCAGCAAAAATAGTGGATCTATACTACTTTATTTTGCTGAGCATTAGGTAAGTTCAGCCTTACCCTTTGACAAATTGCCTAATGTCATGAAATGTCCTTTATCATTGGCTATTTGGACCTCAATATTTTGTTTAAATCCAATCACAAGCCTAAAGATGAAGCCTGGTATGAATTTTGATAATTTTTGGTGCAAGAAATGTCTTTGAATCAGATTTTTAATCAGTGGTGCAGTGGCTGAAAAATGGCTTGAACTAGGTAAATATGTCTTTATGTATTGATATAGAACATTATGTATCAATACACAAGGTAAATTTACCCATGAGTATCGATACGATGAACTGTGCATCGATACTAATAGCAAAAAATGTTTCCAGTCTCAAGACTTAGAGGCATGTATCGATACTTTTTGGAATTGTATCGATAATCACGCTTGTGTATCGATATGTTTCACAACTTTAGCTACTGCCAAGGTCTATATCGATACAGTTTGCTAGGTATCAATACCAAACCCTCTTGTATTGATACTACATGTGACAATTCAAATTTTTGGTGCCATAAAGCCTCGTATCAATACTTGAGCACCAATAAAATTTGCATGTACCTATGAATTCTTGATTTTCCTCAACTTGGACAAAAACAGTGAGAAATTGGCTCGGATACTTATTTGAGTGACTCTGATGACAACATTAAAAATGGCCTTTGATGCTTCATCTTACATTTTTCTCTAAGGTGACCCATAGGCCTTTCAGACCATTTAAAAATTTTTTTTGCCTAGTGCAGTCATCCCCCATTTTTTATTTCTATTTTTTGATTTTATCATCTTTTACCTAACTTCTTGGATGCCAAAAACTGGCCGAACAAAATGAGGTGCCTACAGTATTGATACCATATCTTAGGTATCAATACAAAACCCTCTTGTATTGATACTACATATGAAAATTCTAGTTTTTGGCAATGTAAAGCCTTGTATCAATACTTGTGCACCAATATAACTTGTACATACCTATGGCTTCTTGAGTTACATCAACTTGGTCATAAATAGTGAAAAATTGATCCTATTCATTATCGCAATGTACCCTAGGGGTGGATCCTCATGGATCTAAGAGTGCGTATGGCTTAAAATATTTTCCTAACTTGGAACTATTTTCTTAACTGAGATTTTCTTTGGTGATGTGTTGAGAACAAGAATGTATGAATTCTCGACTTGTGATACAAGGAAAGAGACCATAAGACATATCGCTCATCTTATTGGTCTCGAATGACCATCATGAAATGGTAAGTGCTTGGAGTCGCCACTGATCATTTTGGGCTTTCAAATTTGGATCAATTTTGCTGCTGGTAGAGCATATGAGGAACAAGGTGTGTCAAATTTTGAAAAATCATTTTGGACTTATTTGGTATTAGAAAATTACAAATGATACCTTTCCAGAAAGGGAATTTCATGAACTTTTTAGGAAAAGTGCTTGAAAATTTTGGAAAAATCATTTAGTGGGCCTGAACGGCCCAACTAGAATACATATTCAGAGTCTAGAGGTTCTAGATAGTTACGACTTGAAAAATCATAACTCTCTCATATGGAATGATCCAGGGGCGAATAAGACATTGTTTTAAAGATAATTCGACATGCTTTGAGAAAAAATATTGAAAAATTCATGAAAAATCGTTTAGGATTTTAAAGTGATTTTTCAATTTGCAATAGTTATGCTACCAGCAGGGGACAAAGCAAAGCAGGGAATATCTCTTATTTTTATGTCTACGGGTCCAGACTCGAGTCATTGACATTCAAATGTCTATGACTGAATGGAAAGAGTGACATGAGCATCACAAGCTCATTTGCATAGCCCTAGAGTAGTTTGGGATGATGAAACAGCCTGTTGGTCATACCACTCAAGGTTTTAACTCAAGAAAAAGGCACAAATATTTAGGGAATAATTGTATGACTATTTTCATTTCAAAATCAAAAGATTTGAGCTTGTTTAACCAAGATTCTAGATTCCTTAATTTTCCCCAAGATATTTTGCTAGCTTTTAGGAAAATACTAAGCCCATGCTAATCCTCATTGGTTAAGGTTAACATGCTTGGCTTGGGGGGTTTCGAAAATCAGTTTTTATCAGCCATCAAACATGCATTTTGACAATAAACATACAAGGGGATGGCACATAACATACATGGGGATGCTAATTTTACTAATGGCCTAGACAAAGAAAGTGTTATGCACTTTGACAAGAAAATGTTATGGGTGCTAAAAATGACAATGATTCATGCAAGTTAACGTGTAAATGTGCTTGAAATGTGTTAGGCTAATGTTTTATACATGGATTAAGGATAACCAGATGCATCGACATGGCATAAAATGCATAAGCAAGAGATATCAAACTAATGAAGATGAAATGAGGCATTTTGCATATCAAAGAGGCATTAAGGCATCCAAAGCCTAAAATACCACAACTAAATGCCACAAGAATGCATGATAATCCTAAGATGGTGATGGAAACATGAAGAGTTCACTAAAATAATAAAGATGCTGAAAAACAGAAAATAAAAGTGATAGAGTAGGAAGTTATACTAATCAAAACTTCAACTTTGGCCAAATAGTTGGAGCAACAGAGATGGCTTGAATTTCCCTCTCTTCCTTGTGTTAATAAGCAAGAAAAAGAGAGAAACAATGAGGTTTTGGTTCTAGTATGGATGAGGGTGATTTTTGGAATGTGTAATGGTTAAAAGTGAGTGTTTAAGGGCAATTTTTGGGTGCTGAGTGAAAGTTACGGGATTTGGATTTCTTTGATGTGTGAATGTGTTTTGTAAGTGTAAATGAACTGAAATCTAACCTCTTTTCAGTAGAGATATAAGTGGTCCATTTATACCAGCCTTTTGGAGCCAAATTAGAGGTGTTTTCGGCTATTTCTTAAGGGGGACAAGGTGATGTCAGCATGGTGGCTATAGAGTGGCTATAGGAAGCAGCTTGCTGCCAATGTGATGGGCATAGGGTGGCTGGATTAAATGCTAAAATGATTTTCCAGCAAATAGGGTGGCTGATGATGACATTGGCCAACAACTAAGGAGGAATAGAGTGATCAAATGACATTGACCCTTTTGATCCAATTTAGACTTAGAAAAAAATGTTTTGATTAATTCAAAAGTCTAAATTCGTAACATGATATGTGTTTTAATCTTTTTTTATGCGAAGAAATGAGTTAAAATCAAGTTTTGGATTGATGGTGGATGAGTCAAGAGTGTTTGGATAGTGAAAATGGCCTGCATATATCGATACATTACATAATGTATCGATGCATTTGGTCCAGAAACATTGGTGGTATCGATACAATGATCATTGTATCGATGCTATGAACCATTGTATCAATACATGTTGATATGTATCGCTTAATTTCTTTACAGAATGCATGTTTTGGTCTTGGCATGGCTTAGTATCTATACATGAGGTCCTATATCGATACAAAGGCTTATGTATCGATACATCTATATGTTGTATCGATACAAATAGGGACATTTCAAAATTTTAGCATGTTGGAACATTGTATCGATACATGAGAACCATGTATCGATACATTTAAGTTAAATTATGAATTTTCTCATATTTTTTGTCCCCGGATACCTTGAACTACGTCATTTGATGCCACATCTTTGCATTTACCTTTGATATGATTCCTAGGCCTTCTTGATGTCCTCAAAATACTTTTTCGCCGATCGATAACTAATCACCCCCTCATGTCCATGCTCTAAATTGCTACCCTAGACAAAATAAGGTGTTTACATTCATTTGAATGACCCTGGTTCCAATATGAAAAATGGCCTTTGATACCTCATTTTTATATTTTCCTTTAATATGGCCTAAAGGCATTTTAAACTTTCCCAAAAAATTTTCTCGCCCGGCACTGTGTCACCTAATTGTGCCTGACAACACAGCACCCGACAATCATCCCCTACTTTTATTTTTTATTTTTTTGATTTTATCATCTTTTTTTTAAGTCTTAGGATGCCAAAAGCTAGCCTGAGTGAAATAAGGTGTCTACAGTCATTTTTGGGGCTTTGAAATAATCGCCCCCTTTCATGTCTATGCTCTAGATTGCTACAAATTAGCCCGGACAAAATAAGGTGTCTATAACTGCCCTCTTTGATTGTTGCTAAGAATCAGGAATAGGGCAAAAACAAATAGACACTATTTTGTTCAGGGTGGATTAACACTCCCTAGAACATTAAGGTGTCAAGTTTTCTAAGGTTTGACTCCCCTTAGGCAGGTACGGAGTAACATGGATCTTTGGTATGGGTGTCGCCGACTTATGCAGGCTTTGACTTAGGTGCCATCAGCTCGTGCAGGCTTTGACTCAGGTGCCAGCAGGTTTTGCGAACTTTGACTTAGGTACCGCCAGCTTATGCGGGCTTTGACTTAAACTTAGGTGCCACCAGCTCGTGTAGGCTTTAACTCAAGTGCCGCCAGCTCATGTGGGCTTTAACTCAGACTTGGGTGCCACCAGCTCATTTGGGCTTTGACTCGAATGTCGTGAGCTCATACGGGCTTTGACTCAGACTTGGGTGCCACCAGCTCGTGTGGGCTTTGACTTGGGTGCCACCAGCTTGTGCGGGCTTTGACTTAGACTTGGGTGCCACCAGCTCGTGTGGGCTTTGACTCAGGTGCCGTCAGCTCGTGTGGGCTTTGACTCAGACTTGGATGCCACCAGCTCGTGTTGGCTTTGACTTGGGTACCATCAGCTTATGCAAGCTTTGACTCAAACTTAGGTGCCACTAGCTCATATAGGCTTTGACTCGGGTGTCACCAGCTCATGCAGGCTTTGACTCAGACTTGGGTACCACCAGCTCATGTGGGATTTAACTCGGGTGCCATTAGCTCATGTAGGTTTTGACTCAGACTTGGGTGCCACCAACTCGTGCGAGCTTTGACTTGGGTGCTGCCAGATTGTATAGGCTTTGACTTAGACTTGGGTGCCACTAGCTCGTGTGGGCTTTAACTTGGTTGTCGCCAGCTCATTCGAGCTTAGACTTGGGTGCCACCAGCTCGTGTAGGCTTTGACTTAGACTTGGGTGCCCCAGCTTGTATGGGCTTTGACTTAGACTTGGGTGCCACCAGCTTATGTGGGCTTTGACTTAGACTTGGGTTCCACTAGCTCGTGTGGGTTTTAAGGAAGTGCCACTGACTTGTGGGCTTTTAAGGGGTGCCACTGACTTGTGGGCTTTAAGTGGTGCCATTGACTTATGGGCTTAAAGGGGTGCCACTGACTTATAGCTTGTAAGGGTGCCACAACTTGTGGGCTTTAAAAGGGTGCCACTAACTTGTGGGCTGTAAGGGTACCATAACATGTGGGCTTTAAAAGGGTGCCATGACTTGTGGGCTTTAAAAAGGATGCTGACAACGTTTTTTGATAAAACTTCAAATACCAGCTTTTTTTTAGCAGAAGTTCATGATGAAATTTCTTGTTGAAAAGGGTTTTAACACTAGTTCTTGCCAAAGTTTTTGATGAATGTTCTCAACAAAAGTTGTTGATGATAGTTTTCTAGACAATAATTTCTTGACACTAGCACTTTGGCACTAGTTGCTTGATAAAAAGGGTTTTAACATGAGGTGATGAGAAGATAAAGACCTTACCTGAATGATGCTTGGTTTGCAAAGCTTAGAGTTCTTACCAGGAATTTTTTGGAGGTTTAGCAAATCTGGCCAGAAGTGATACTGTAAAAATTATGCATGATGGAAATATGAGTGCATGATATGAAATGCTATCATGATTGCATGATGTTAAGTTAATATGGGAGACAGCTGTAGTTTTCCTTATACATCATTCATGCTCTAATAAAGATGGCAATTTGTCTTTAATGTGACTACAGATTGAAATTTTCCTAATCCTATTGCGGATTATCGGTTATCCCTACTCTATTGGGGATATGACCAAAAATTTAGTCTTAAAAATTTGGATTGTTATGTTTGTCGATTCGAAAAGCTCAATCATTTTCTTGACAATTGGAAGGCATTGTCAACAATTTGGAGGCTATTTGCCTGGTTAAGTTGATGTCTCTGGTTTCCATAGGATTCTGATAGAATGCATAGGTCAATTTTTGGTTAACTTAAAATGGTTTTTCTTGAGATGTGGCTTGTGAAAGCAAGAAATGGTTTGCTGTATGGTCATGCCGAGTGGGTGTTTGGATGCAAAAAGCATATGATTTAATGATCAGGGTGTGAGTATAGTTCCCTATGCTTTTTTTTTCCTTTTAATGTAATGTTAAGATGTCCTGATGCATATTTCAATTGATTATCAAACATTATCAATTAAATGACAAGTGCAATGCGAATTATATAAGGGTTAAAAGAAATAAAGCAATATTTATTCATGACAACAAAGAGACATAACTCAATACATTATTTGACAAGCAATTGATAAGGTAGCGAGAAAGATGATCTTTTGGACAAAAAATGCCTTTAGCAATCATGACATGGATATTCTTTAGGTGCTTTTTAGAACCTTTCTCGAACAATGAATGTGCCTAGCATAAGCTGATCTTCGAAAAGATCTCTAGGATTGCTTTGCATTATCCTATAGGTACTCTCAGTTCATGCCCCATCGAAATTGATCTTCTTAAGTCACCCTGGTGGTCTTTTAGCCGTAGTTGGGTTGGTTGCCCAGATACCTTTTTTGGATTTTCATCTAGACCTTTATTTTTTCTTTTTCATTTTTTTGTTGTTTTGTTGTTTTTTGTTTTTGTTTTTGTTTTCTTTTGCT